>DWLR01000294.1:0-28855 GCA_018246295.1 Papilio alexanor hazarajatica
CGCTTACACATGTCATTTTGTAACCATGTTACATTTCAATGTATTAAAAATTATTTTCTATTCTAATACGCTGAGCGCTACTATATCCTATATATATATATATATGTGTGTGTGTGTGTGTGTGTGTGTGTGTATGTGTGTATATTGCTCACTCAGACACTGATTTTAATCATGTGCGAAGTAAATGTATTAATTTTGTCAATGTTAATATATTTATGTTATGTTATTAGCAGTCATTCCATTTGACCTCATTTGCGATTAGATTACGAGTTGAAATTATTTATCCCGCAATAAACATTTTTTATTTATTTTATTTAAAATAAATGTTTTATGTAAATTTTCTGGTCATGTGTACAGGTGTGGTTTAGTTTTATTATTTTTTCTTGGTAATATGCAAAATTTAAAATGTAGTAAATAATTACTCGGAGGACGAGATTTGTCAACCTTAATGCTTCGGTTCCTTAAAGAGACGTGTAGTGGTTTTCGAAGATCAATTTGACGAACGGATACAAGCGAAGGAAATTAAAAAGAAAAATTAAATTACATACACATGGCATGCAAAGATCGCAATAGATATGTATCCTATGATTCTGTTTTTGGAGTGAATGGGTATCTAGAATTTCGAGTTAATGATCTCAAGGAAAAGGCGCATATTGTAATGTTGTAAATAAATAAACAGTCTCTTCATCGTCGACGCCTAATATCAACAACAACGACAAATTAATTTAAAATATGTGATTCATTTTTGAAATAAAATGTTTCAGACGCAAAAGTCACGAGGGGGGGGCAATCTTATTTATTTTGTTTCCTTTGCGCTTTTGCTTTGCGAATAATAAATTGAAATTGATCTATAAGAAGAAAAAAAAATGTTAAATAAAACTGCCATTTATTATTTGTTCCTGTTTGAATATAAAGATTTTACCTGATTTAAAATTTTGGTCCAATGCTATAGATTGTATTGGCGTAAGTTTTTGGTCAGTTTAATAAAACTGTCAAATTCCGAACACTTTCTAATCGGATTGGGTTGAAGAACACGATAACTACTTATTTATTTATTATAATCCTGTATTTGCTGTGACCGCGTTGCTGTTAATGTAATATTCTTATAATAACGGTTTGCGTTGCATTTTGTATTTTTGTAATTTCTGTCGTGCTTATGTATTTTTAATAGAATTCTTCACACATTCATTTTTCTTACCGTAACTTAAGAAATATACCGTTACCGAGTTATTATTTACTGGTTTTATTTATTATTCATTATTTACTGGTATAGTGGGTTATGTTTTGTTAAACAGGTAAAAACGGTAACGCTCTGTCCCGATTACTTATCACAGATGGAATATAAAATTTCTGAGACGCAACACTTATTAAAATAATAATATAGAGAATTTTTTCATTTATAGTTCTTAATTCAGATGTGTTTACAGTATTCAAAGATTCTCCTTTAATTTATGATTTTACTATGGACGAAACGACTAAAGGACGAAAAGATGAGAATTTGACGCATTCAATGCTTCGTAATCGCATCGTATACCTACGAACCGCAGGCGTTGGGAGGTGTGACGGTGACACATGCATGTGCGCTATCAATTGCGTCAGAAACGCCGCCATAATAGTAGTTTCGCCCAGGGAAACCCAAATACGTTTCCACTGCTCGCTTTGATAACACACTTTACGTTGTTGAGAATATAAAACACATATCTGTTTATGTCTTCTCTTTATTGAACTTTCTATCGTACTTATCTTTATCATATGCAACGTCGTCGTAGACATTGATTATACTTTACTATTCCAGAACTCTCCATATTAAGTACAAATTTTCCACTATCGTCAGCTAATCAATCTATTGTGTTTACGCACGAGTAATATTCAATTACGTAGCATTAAAGTAATTTAATATCGAACTAGTTTATATATTTTAGCTGTAAATCAAAAATAATATACCGTGCCAAGTAACAAAAAACAACACACAATAAGTCAGACGCTACGTCATGTGATAGAGCGTACACGAATATAGTCCTTGCAGCTATAACGATGCCGCAAATAGATCTTACTGCTACGTAATAACGGTCATGACCGTAACCGACAAACATCTACCCATCTCGAATAAAGGTGTAAATTGTCTGTGACGAGAAATACAATGATATTATATTAATGCTAAATATTTAACAAGATAAATTAATTTTAAAGAGATACATGTGCACTATGACGTGTGCCCTATATAAATAACAAACTAAATAAATAATAATAGTTAAATTGCGGTTGTTACTTTATATATTTAACGAATTCAATACGTCTGTGAATTCTACGCTCAATGCAAATTACCTGGCATAAAAATCATACATATATAATACATACATATGTACCTTCATACATTTTTGTTGTATTCCCATCTCTCATAATATTTTGCGACTGCTAATCGAGTTCAGGACTTTATATTTTGAATTCTATTTTTTATATGAATTTTTTTTAAATATAATGACCATGCAGGTGTTAGAAAGTATAACTGCGACCTAGAGTTTCCTATATGAAATCTCTTCTCTAGACCGGTTGATATGGAGAGCCCTCGTGACTAACACTGACTAACCTGTGTAGCTGCTGACCCAGTGGCTGGATAACCGGTTCTCACTGAACACCGCTCGAAACAAAGTAGTAGAGCAGAGCAGTCTAGTTCTGTGGTATTTGTGAGAGCAAGGTCGTTTCGAGGACAGACTGACCAACTCTGAGACGCCTGGATTCTGGTTCCAAAAAATAATAATACTTTTTTTACCCTCACTATGAATACATTTATTGACTCTATTGTTCTCGAGATATATATGATGAGAATATGAAATAGTGTTAATGGCCCTCTTCTATAGCAAGTGACGTTTGTTAGTCTTGATTTGATACAAACTTTAGATTTGATTCCTTCGTATATTTTGGGGTAACTAAATAAATACCAAACGAGATATATCGATCTAAATCGAAAATCTACAGACCTATTTAAATCATCAAAATTAAATTTATGTGACGAAAATATAAATCTTTAAGTAAAATGTTTTTTATAAAACACCAACTTATGAGAAGGGGCTGATATACATAATAATTTTTTTTAACAAAAACCAAAGTGATTTCACGCTTAGCAGGTAATTTTATGTCATTTATAGCCACGGTTGGACTCATTACAAATCCGTCAAATCCAAACCTGTTTGGGTTTTCTTATAGTCTGTAAACCAACATGTCAATTTTCGGTATATTTTAGGGACCCAAGGTTCAATGACATTTAAAATCAAATGGAGCCCACGTGCGAATGTCCCTTTTCCAACAAAATAAATTAACATTGGTTTATAAATGTCGACTTCTGAGGTAACAAACATAAAAAAGCGAATTGAGAACGTCCTCCGTTTTTAAGTTTGTTAAAAAAGTTCCCACTTAACGGCATGTCTATTTAATAGTTAGGCTGAGTTTTTTGACATTGACCTCTTTACGTAACTTAACGTTCGAAACATTTTACATAGTAGTATTAAATTTAAACCGAACATTTAATTAGTCTATAAACAACGTAACACAATTAATTGGCCCGCCTTTTACCTAAGGTAAAAGGTAACATATGAGGTCAAAGCAATAAATTAATTGGCTTTCGAATAATCTAAGTAATATAATCTAATCTAATCTAGTAATATTTAATATACTCTTAATGCCTATTTTACCTGAGACTTTAAAAATAATTGTTCACACTTTCTATGTGACGACTACCTAAAAGGTCTATCGACGTAGAAGAGTTATTCACTAATTAAAAATTAACAAAAAATTATTTGCATCTAATTTTTTAACGTACAGAATTTGATCACGTGCACTGTAGTTTTTTCGTGTTATTTTCTTATTTATCGACTTATCATGAAGAAGATTTAGAGAACTTAAACCTCTTTGATGATTTACTCAATTGATTATAACGATTATGCTGGAACTATATGGCCACAATATGTAAGTGCCGTTTAACAACGAAGTGAAACGTAGAATTACTAATTGGCCTTGCGATATACTGTCGACAAAGTACACGACGTTATACCTCCAAATTATGGGCTAAGTCGTCACCTTGACGTTAATATCTCCACGGCTTACTCGCTCTACCCTCGCAAGGCTGTACAGTGGTATTCAAGATGCTCGATCACTAATTTCGGGTATTATTAACTACTATTATTGTTTTTTTTTTCTTGTCATATTTTATCCATGAGAAACACAATAGACTGACTTCGCTTTAGGTTTCGCGAGCACGAGTGAAAGGGCATAGAGGTGAATATGAATCAGTTTGTCTTTGACATAGCTCCGGATCAATGAACCAAGTCCGCCAAGATACAGATGAAGGTTTCTTTCAACAACTGCGATTTAATTGTTTGTTACCATTACCAATACATCTTGTATTTAAAAAATATCCCAATGCGTCGATAACGTCTTAGCTTTTGCAGCACCATTAAACGTCGATATTTAACTATTAAACGTGCTGTATTCCATATAAATTTGCCTAAAATATACGTGAAATATCTGTCTGAACAACATAGCTAATATGTGACATATTAATAAAAAATTTGAAAGTAGAATGCGACCAGGCGTGGGGTGAATATTAACACTGATCATCTATTAGTCAAAATATGTTTTTGTTTAACGCAAACAACCAAGAAATGTACGTCAAGGGTAATTTCTGTTGTTTAAATAATGATAATATAAAATGAAGCAAAATCCTTTTAAGAGATGAGGTGGCATGTGTTTTTACTTTTATGTGATCGGCCAGTGACATCAGTAATAAAATGAATCCCTCGTTTTCGTTGTTTTTTCATATCACAAGTGTCAATAATTCAATGATTCTCGCAGATAACAAAAAAAACTTGTGTAGAAATAAATAATATATTTTGCTAGTTCGTTCGCTTCTCTCATTCTGCATCTTCATGCAGATTTCACTTTCTAATGACTTACTTCGCATACTTATAAGTCTTAAGAATTTTGCGAACATAACCCACTCTCTACCAACGAAGTTTACCATTTATGCACACGTGACGTTGTGGTTTAATGGGACACTTTCCTTGCGGTGATCTCAGCACCGTAACATCGTATTACAAATTATATCGTTTCTAATGTGTATAACGTAATTTTTCTAATTTTAATTAATTATTAAATGTTGCGGGAATACACTGGATGATGGCAGTTGGTCTTTGTGGCGATCAATGGGAAAGACGTAAGTCCAGCAGTGGGCGACCATATGCTGAGATAAGATTGTGATAATGATAATCTAATTTGTTATACTAGCATTTCACAATAATGCGAACTATCTATGTACTTTTGTACGTCTATAAATATCTTCCTACACATGGATGTATTTATAAACATTTAAGAATGCTTACTGCGTCTTAACAAAGAATAGAAACAATGTTATTCGGTTATATGTAACGAATATTTTTATTTTATGACAATTACGTCATTTATGAACGATTTTAATTATTATTATAATTTTTTTTTTTTTTTGGTTGAAAGCAAAAGATTCGCATGGGACTTGCGAATCTTTTTAATGTAATTTAACCTTCCGATTCCGAAAATATAAAAGCAATTGACATATTAGTAGGGTTAAGACAAACCCTCTTTGGGTTTGACGGATTTGTAATGAGACATACCGTGGCTATCAATTCGCTTAAACTATTCTATTAGCGAAAACTATACGAAAATCGACCGTCAAATGTAGGGGATTGATTTTATACGAACACGCAGCATCTTTTTCGCGGCTGCTGATGATTTTGTTGCTTGCGTTTTAATTACAACAAATAAACAATGTTATTTGATACAATTTTACAATGTTTAACCTACAAAGTACACTTCTCAATAAATGACATATTTGCTTTCCTTTCCTTTTTATATTCCTCATAATTTATTCTTCTTAGAACGGAAAACGGCAACTTCCTATATTTATGTATTGCCTTTTCTTATAGCAACTTTATTTGCTATGTTATACTTCCGTATTTTAAATGACGACAATACGTTAGGTTTATCTATTGCAAAAAATAAACACAAGTTTTCTTCCTGTATTGTCTTATATAGATAAGCACAACTTTATAAGTTCTAAATCTTTTAATCTAAATTAGTGAAATTTAACCACAAAAAACCTTTTAATTCATTTATTATCTATCATATATATATCTATCATATATGTCATAATATGTGGTCATTAATCGTTGGCTTCATGTAAAAAGATTAATCAAATTCTTACCATAATAAAAAGATATGCTTCGATAAAAGTGTTTTTTATAATATTTACTTTTTATCCAAACATTAATTAAACATGTATCTGTATTGTATTACAGTATTTGGACATCGGTGAAGATATGAATGTGCCCGATGACTTCACCCAAAGCGAACTGCAGACGGGGAAATGGTGGCGCCACCTGTTGGCTGGCGGCATCGCCGGTGCCGTCAGCAGGACCTGCACAGCGCCATTAGATAGACTCAAAGTATTCCTTCAGGTAACACACTTTATTTTAAACTAACTGTTGCCCGCGCCTTCGCATGCGTTCATTTATTCGTTAATTATTAAGTTCTTAATTTGATTCCGCGTATAATAATTTCAATAATAGATAACGTATCAAAAACTGTTTTTATTTAAAACACGTGCTATCAAACGTGCGTAGTTAAAATAACCGCAATTTTTCAAATTTTTCTGTCCGTAAGAATCTTCTACAAAGTATTTGAAAACTTAAAAAACCCTCTTCCCCTCGGACCCCTCTCACTACCTCTGATATACGTTTAATATATTGAATTTAATTATAGTGACAACTGATTTCGTTTATATTAATGATTTTTTGTGTATGTTGTTTTTCTCCATCTAGTTGTATATGAATTTATTCATTATAATAAATAAAAACAAATCTAAAATCAATATAAAACAGCGGCAACATCAAGCATATTAAGCGTTTTACTTATACTTTGCAATTTGTGAAATGGCATGGTATCAAAGCGAAGGCCGGTGCGACAGATTTCTCTACTTTTAAATAAATAACATGTAACGTCATTTTTCGATTTTTATTAATAATTCTTTATATAAAAACTTGAGAATTTAAATAAGCTATCTTTGGAGCCTGATATTTAATTTATTTTAATTGTTTTCAGGTGAATCCGACGAGAGAAAATATGGCAAAATGTTTAGCGAAAATGATTAGTGAAGGCGGTGTTACTGGTTTATGGCGAGGTAATGGTATAAACGTGATCAAGATAGCCCCGGAATCGGCGTTGAAGTTCGCCGCGTACGAGCAAGTGAAGCGTTTAATAAAGGGGGACAAGAAGAACCATCCGCTTGCAATACACGAGAGATTTGTCGCTGGCGCAACCGCTGGCGCAATTAGTCAAACTGTGATCTACCCATTAGAGGTGCTAAAGACAAGATTAGCTTTAAGAAAAACTGGACAGTATAGTGGCATATTAGATGCGGCCAAAAAAATTTACGCCAGAGAAGGCCTCAAGTGTTTCTACAAAGGTTACATTCCAAATATATTGGGGATCGTACCGTACGCTGGCATCGATCTGGCGGTGTACGAGACTCTTAAGAAGAAATATATAAGCAAGTATCAAGCGCATAACGGTCAGCCCGGCATGCTGTTACTACTCGCGTGTGGCAGCGCTTCGTGTACACTGGGACAGGTTTGTTCCTACCCCTTGGCTCTTGTACGGACCAGATTGCAGGCACAAGGTAATTTGATGTAGCTATCTTTAAACGTCTTAAAATCTGTAACAGATTATCCGTATTCCTTCCGAAAGAAGATGAAGATGGCAAACTAGCAAGCAATTAACATGATATTAAGTGACCGTTCCTCATAGGCATCTGCAACAAGCTAATGGGTTGTAGATGCGTTACCTTTTTCATCTTTAATGGGCAGAGGAGGAAATGCATGGAAAAAAGGATATTTCCTTTTTCTTATCCGTACCTTCTCCCGCCAATTTTTCTTCCACTTCAGAGCCCTTCCTTTTTTAGAGAAGGATGGGAGTAGGAAGAGCACTGGAATAAGTCCTACCCAGACTACTACTTGACGACTGTCTTCTGTGAGGTAATAGTTTTCATCGGTTGAGCCGGCTCAGCGGTGCAATGAATATGTGTTATGGACTCGACCACTATTAAAAAATAAAGGGGATTTTGCATTTTGTAGAGAAAGCAGCAAAAGGAGCAGAGGGCACGATGCGCGGCGTGTTCCGCGACATTGTGCAACGCGAAGGGGTGCTGGGGCTGTACCGCGGGATAACGCCCAACTTCATCAAAGTGATCCCCGCTGTGTCCATCTCGTACGTGGTGTACGAGTACGCGAGCCGGTCGCTGGGCGTTAACATGACGTGATCGTCGGCGCCGTCCCGCTCGCACCTCCACCACCTCGTTACATTCTATTTTAAGCATATTAGCAATTTTTTTGCATTTGATTGTAAATAGCTCTCCAGTATGCTAAGTTTATTATTTATTGTGGTTTTAAATATGTGAATGGTAAGCCTCCAGCTAGGGACGCTACCGCTGTGTGGATAATGTAATGTCAATTCGCGTGATGCTCGCATTTGTTGAATGTTTAGAAGTGTGGTCTTGTCCGTGCATGTCATGAACCCCGCGCGGGGTCCAACGTCTGTGATTACATGAGGTGTGAATTTTTTATTTATTATATTTTGATTTGCTTTTCTGATTTCGTTGACTGGTTGTCTCTAAAATACTAGGTCGATAATATTATGGTTGTATGCTATTTTGCAAAATAAAATGGAAATAGATTTTAGTAATTTACCATATGATGTTCCAAGACAATATCGTATTTACATTATTTCTCCTATTCTATATACAATTATAGAATTGTTGGAAGTTTATGTGCAAACGTTTAAAAATATAATCATGTTATTGAGTAATCGACTCAAAGTAACAAAATTTAAAGACAATTTTAGGAAAATGTACACAGTGATCTGTGATCAGTAGTATTAAAGCATTGTGTGAACAGAGGTTATTTAGAAATGCTATAAGCGAATTTAGTACAGACAATGTAAAACTATTTGTATACACTCGTACGTAAATGGTATATTTTGTGAACACGAACATGCAGCTGCCATTAAAAAAGCAAATAAAATATTTATATTTTTTTACAATCAATACTTTGTTAATAGTTAATTTAATTTTAGTTAAAAAAAATCTTTGCATGTTCTTTGGGCACTTATTAATATTACATTTACTTCTCTTAAATATAGCTCTGCAGTCATGAAATTGTGTGATATTACAACTTAAAATATTTCAAACTGTTTCATCACAAATAATCTCAATAGTTAACATAGTTCTAATTTTCAACACTATACTGTAATTCGTTTTATCCACCATTAACAATTTATGTTTTATTGTACATATATTAATGTATTCCAAGTGAATGTTATTTCTACAAACTAAAATACATCTTCACAATTCTATACGGATAATGAAATGATATGAATTTTTAATGATATAATAATGAAGTTAGCATAATAATAATAATTTATATTTTCAAGACTAACAAAAAAAAATATTTTACAATTTTTATGTTTCAAGTGAATGTGATTTATCACAAATCAAACTAAACATCACAATTTTGTGCAATAATTGACGGCATATGAGAAATGATTTAATGGTCGCTATTTAAAATATTCATCACGGTAACCTATTATTGTATTAAAGCTTTTATGATATAAACGAACGTAGCTAGGTTGAAACATGTACTTGTTAGTGACTTATTTGAAACAAAAAATCCCTATATATAAATTGGTTCTTAAGTAATTCCTAACCATTATTAATGGAATATTTAGATGAAAAGCAGTTATTCGTTGTGTTTATTGAATAGAATTAGATTGCTAGGCCCGTTTTATGTCTGTGTCTGTGTATTGTGCATATTAACGTTGTAACAACAAACTTCGAGAATGGTAATATTTAAAGTGTAAAGGATCTTTTTTTAGATATAGGCTTATGAGGACATTTAATAGGCGTTATATCTTTTAATAAAGCTGTATTAAAAGATATCTATGTGAGAATGCCTTAAAACAGGCGATAAATGCTTACGCCGCTGATTGCTTCAATATTTCCTTACCTCTCTTTCAAATTCTCATTTGTACTACTATATCATCCCATTATCTATAATTCTCAATTGTACTACTAAAAGTAATAAAATCATTTCACAATTTTTGTCCATAGACTTAGTCAAATACATTTTCAATCTTTTATATTACATTTTAGGTCATTAGGTATATACAGATTTGTCCACTTGTTATCAAACCACTTACAAATTTGCCTTATAACAAATTAAGTGTTAAGGAAGAAGTGTTAATAAAGAAAATTCCATTATTTAGACAAGACAAGTAAAAAACAATAATAAGGATATTGAGGTTTGTCCACTAAGCAATATTTTATTCATAACTAATAATATAGTTTCCATGCATGTTACAAAATTTTAACGAATCTATAACATACTTAATACCCTTATAAATTTACTCTAGTAAAAGTTTTAAAATATGTACCTAATTGTTATATACACCATTGCATATTGGCTGGGTTTTTGTGTATAATTATTTTGTTGAATTGTGTGTTATCAATTATGTATTAAAATATTAAGGGTTGAGCAAGTCCGTTATTAAATTATTCCTTTTTATTTATTGTTTTTTTTTTTTTTGTTAAATTATATAAACAAGAGCCACTGAAGTACCAGAGAATATAATTTAGTTTTAAAAGATCTTAAACATCGTATTAAATACTATCAAATTAGTTGACTGGAATGAGGGGTTTTAAAATGGAACAAAATTCATGCTTTGCAGAAGTCTGCTGCCACTGACAAGTATATACTTAAAAAGTGAATGTTTAAGATCCTGTAAGTATTTAAATTTATTCAGTAGTTTAAGCGTTTTCGTATTACCAGGAGCAGACCAATGTGCCTTTAACAAACTGCGATGATTTTACAAAAATATCGTTACAATACATTTTTAGAGATAGTAGATATATATCTTTTTTATTTCGTAGTAGCTGTTTGTGATAACAAGTTTTAGGGCATGAAGCAACAGATACACACACCAACAAACGCTGATTAGTACAAAATCCTTTCAATTGTCAGTTTGCGACAAATCATCGTGATATACCAAAACTCGTTTTCGCTACATTGGACAATCGTCTTTTTGTCACAAAATTTTAGTGTATTGATTCCAATGGCTTGAATGACGGCATATTTTTCATTATTCGTCGCACAGCCCATGTGGCGTCTCGGTAACGTCAAATATAGGATCCAGTTTTACCTGGATATGTATAATGTACGCACGCCAGAGATTAATAAGTACGCGGCGGTTTGAAAAGTGTTTTGAAAGGGATGATGCTATTTTACAGGGATGCCAGGTAAAAATATTTACCTGGCGGAATTAACAGGTAGTCGTAAAATAAATTGCTCAAAATACACAGAAGTTTTATTTTATTGTCCTTTGAATGAGAAATATTTCGTATTTTGTCGTGTTTTAAACCAAAGCACCATTCGACAGATATAGTACGTCACAAAACATTTTTAAAGACAAACAAACGGAAAATGTAATTTTTTTAGTTAAATGACAATATAATGCAAGATGTAACGCAGTTTCTGAATTTCGGGAGAGAATTTTCTTATTTGTCATTTTAAATAGTTTGGGCTCAGAAAGTCTGCTGTCTCTTGATTAACGAATCATTTTTCTTGTAATTTTTCGATGACAACAGATAGTTTTTTTTTTGTTTTGTTTTTGGCTGTCACACTTTAGTGTATTTAGCCACTGACAAGTTCAAAATTCGGGAACAATACTTCACTGATAGCTCACTGAATAATTAAAATAAAATATTTCAAGAGGTCGAAAAACACTCCCGCCTAATTCGAAGGTTCCCGCGCTTTTTCAAAAACATTTTGTTAAATTTCAAAATAATATACTCGACGAAACCAAAAAGAAATCAAAACATATAGTTCAACTTTTTTCTTTATACGTCAAAATTTTGGTCGCAATATCGTCACTTTCTCTTTTCGTACATCTTTTATTAGTTTAGTAAGCAAAGATACTACGTTAATTTGTGCTCCAGAAAAGTTGCTTATTATTCATATGACAAACGTTGTGTTCAGTGATGAAAGATTGATTTTATTATTCTGTGATTTATCAGGGAAATTTTTGTACAACAATAAGTACGATTATAAATTAAATTGGTAATATTGCATGAGAGAGGAACTTTGTGTATATTCACCAAAAATATCACAATGACATTAAATTACGCTTACAATTACATTTACGCTTTTTTCAACACAAAAATTTTAGCAAATTATTAATTAAAAAAAACTAAATAAAACTTTTTCATACATTTTCACAGTAACAACATTTTAAACGAAAGAATATTCACCATCTATTTCACAATGATAGAAAATGATCCCATTCGCATAATATCAACACAATTTTTTCGCACATTATAAACTTTTGAGAAAAAAGTAAATAAAACTTTAAAAAAGCAAATGTTCGCATAGTAAATAAATCCGAAATTTTGTAACCAAGTGTGCGATTTGAATTGTTTAGTGTTAAGTGCTGCCCCCTTTTGTAACAATCTAAAATGAATAATCGATTTTCAAATTTTTAATACATTAAAATAAAAATAAATCGATTATCGAATTTTAACACACAAAACTGAAAAATGTAAACGATGCTTTAGTTAACCTTTTTTTAAATTTAAAACAAACATGACCTAATCTTTACTTCATTTAAAACAAACCTAACCTAACCTAATCTTTTTTCTATTTTATTTAAAACATACCTTACCTAACCTAATCTTTTTCTTATTTTATTTAAAACATACCTAACCAAACCTAATCTTTTTTACTTTATTTAAAACATACCTAACCTAACCTAAACTTTTTTATTTTATTTAAAACATACCTAACCTGACCTAACCTAATCTTTTTATTTTATTTTATTTAAAACATACCTGCCCTAACCTAATCTTTTTTCTTATTTTACTTAAACATACCTAACCTTACCTTATCTTTTTTATTTAAAACATACATAACCTAACGTAATCTATTTTTTTTATTTTAAATTAGATAACGATTTTTATTCGAAAATCGATCATTCACTTTTAGAACATGTTACAATAGAGGGCAGCACTCAACACTAGACAATTCAAAATGTCGGATTTATTATGCGAACATTTGCAAGTTTTAAATGTTTTCTTAAACAAATTTATAATGAGCGAAAAAATTGTGTTGATATTATGTGAATGGGATCATTTTCTATCATTGTGAAATAGATGGTGAATACTCTTTCGTTTAAAATGTTATTACTGTGAGTATGTATGAAAAAGTTTTTTTTTTCTCAAAAATTAAAATTTTTCCAAAATTTTCTAGTTGAAAAAGCGTAAATGTAATTGTAAGCGTAATTTACTGTCATTGTGAAATTTTTGGTGAATATACACAACGTTCCCCTCATGCAATATTACCAAATCGATTATCGAATGTTAACACACTAAAAAAAAAGATTAGGTTAGGTTAGGTTTGTTTTAAATAAAAAAAGGTTAAGTAAGGTATCTTTTACATTTTCAAAAATCGATTTTTCAGTTTTAGTGTGTTAAAATCCATGAGTCCAAATGGTTACATATTTCGTTCTAGAACAGATCCCATCCGCAGAAGTCGTGATACTCGGCGACTTTAATGCCCACGATGCCGAATGGTTTGGTTCACGTATCACCGATTACGCGGGGAGATCTGGCCACGATTTTGCCTTGGGTTATGATCTGAAACAACTAATTACCTCGTCTACGCGAATCCTAAATGTTGAGGATCATATACCTTCCCTGTTGGACCTCCTGCTGACCTGACATCCAGATAGC
The DNA here is from genome assembly GCA_018246295.1 of Papilio alexanor hazarajatica. Classification (NCBI taxonomy): domain Eukaryota; kingdom Metazoa; phylum Arthropoda; class Insecta; order Lepidoptera; family Papilionidae; genus Papilio; species Papilio alexanor. The sequence goes on from DWLR01000294.1 coordinate 13,862, forward strand.
TATCAGGTTTCCGTCGACGCTCTCGGTCTCAACCAGTTGGCTATCGTTGAGTCTAGCACTATAGGTCAGCGGACTGGGATGAGATGCGAATCTTTTATGCATCCTACCCGTGGGGGCTGCTGGATGATCCCGATGCCATTGCCGACTCTGTTGAAGATGTGGTACTTCAGGGGATGGAGCTTTTTATGCCGTCGTCTGTGGTGCCAATCGGCGGAAGATCCCATCCCTGGTTTGGTCGTTCCTGCAAATCAGCATCTCCCTATAAGCAGGATTGTTACCAAGCTTAAGCCAACGCGTCGGTGGCGGGGGATGCATTCACCAGCCTGCTTAAAAACAAGTATAACTCTGCCTCCAGGTCCTTCAAAAGAGTAATAGCTAGAGCAAATTTCGAACACGTGGCCAGCGTTGGAGAGAGGCTAATGCGCCTTTCTTCTGGAACCCGAGCGTTCTGGTCTCTCGCCAAGGCTGTCCAAGGAAATTTCTGTAGCCCATAGCTACCGTCCTTGCACAGAGAGGATGACTCGTTGGCCCATACTGCAAAAAAGAAGGCTGATCACCTAGTCTCTCTTTTTGCATCCAACTCGACTCTGGATGACAATAATATCTCGCTGCCTAAATTCCCGTGTGGCGAGACCGCTATGTCAGCAATCCAGTTTATTCAGAGGTTAGTGCGTAAAGCACTCCAGTCTCTGGATATACGAGTACACAAGTCGATGGCATTCCTCCTTTAGTGCTTAGGACTCGTGCTTCGGAGTTGGCACCGATCTTAACGCGTTTATTCTGGTTCTTCTACTCCTTAGGCGTTGTCACAATCCTGGAAGACTGCCATAACCCACCCGATCCTAAAGAAAGGCGACAGCATAGATCCAGCAAACTACAGGCCTATTGCCATAACTTCTTTGTTCTCCAAGATAATGGAATCGACCATTAATGCCCAGCTCTGGAGGTATCTAGAGGTATCACCAGCTGATTAGCGATCGTCAGTACGGTTTTCGTCAGGGTCGCTCTACTGGTGATTTTCTAGTATACCTGACCCATCAATGGGCGGAGGCAATTGAGAACAAAGGAAAGTCCCTGGTCTATCAGTTTGGACGTAGCAAAAGCCTTCGACCGGGTTTCACATGAAAGGATTCTTTCGAAGCCGCTTCCTATGGGCTCCCCGAGAAATTATGTGACTGAATCACCAGCTTTCTCGGGGGTCGTAGCATAAAGGTCGTAGTCGACGGTGCATGTTCAGACTCGAAACCTATCAATGCTGATGTACCACAAGGCTGTGTACTATCTCCCACCCTTTTTCCGCATATCAATGACTTGTTGCATCTTAGTATCGTCCATTGCTATGCAGACGATAGCACCGGGAATGCCTTGTATCGGCCCGCACTAATATTTCTTGGGATTGCGTCAATGAGTACCGGAACAAACTTGTGTCTGATTTGGAGACTCTACTGGGTCGTGTCTCGGACTGGGGTCGACAAAATCTTGTCGAATTCAACCCCAAAAAGACGCAAGTTTGCGCGTTTACCGCTAAAAATCAACCCTTCGTTGTTAACCTTAACTTCGAGAACACTCCTTTGGTTGCCTCAGCCAGTATCACTATTCTCAGAATTAACATATCGAGCGACGTCCAATTCCGTGGTCATCTGGTGGCAAGGCCAAATTGGCCTCCAAAAAGCTTGGTGTGCTCGGGAGAGCGAAGCACTATTTCACGTCGGCCCACCGCTTACAGATGTGTAAGGCGCAGGTTCGGCCTCATATGGAATACTGCTCGCATCTCTGGGCTGGTGTTCCCAAATACCAGCTTCTTCCATTTAACCGTGTACAACGACGTGCGACACGAATCATCAAGGACCGTGCTCTTACTGATCGGCTTGACTCACTGGCCTTGCAAAGAGACGTCAGTTCTATTTGCAGTTTTTACCACCTCTACCATAAGGAGTGTTCCGAAGAATTGTTTGGAACAATTCCTGTCGCTGAATTTCGTCATCGCACAACTCGACAGAACGCCAAATACCATCCGCACCATCTTGATGGTTGGCATTCCACTACGGCTCGGTTTTCAAGAAATTTTCTGCCTCGTACAGCTGTGTTGTGGAATGATCTGTCCTCGGCGGTATTTTCAAACCAATACGACTTAGGCTCCTTCAAGAAAAGAGCGTACTCCTTCCTAAAAGGCCAGCAACGAATCTGCGGTTCCTCTGGTGTTGTCGATGTTCATGGGCGGCAGTGATTACTCTTTTGGTCGACTCGTTGCTCGTTTGCCCCCTTCTTCTATAAAAAAAACTGTTCTTAGGGTTGTCACAAGCCTGGTGATCAACAGAATACTGTTGATCTTCTCATTTTATTTAACTTAAACGTTTTGAAATTAATTTTATATACACGATTTTCAAAACATGTGTTATATTTACATGATGCATGATTCATTTTGGTTCATTCGCTAGTTTAAATATAAAAAAGTAACTTTTTATTTTTTATAGGTAAACAATATCCAACATGCTGCGCATATACAAAGCTAATCCAAGGGGCAAAAGGTATAATTAGGATTTATGATAAATAAATTATATATGATGGTAAAATAAATAAAAAAGAAAATAAATAAAAACCTTCAGAACGCCGATGATAAAAGTGAAAAAAAAAACTTTAAATAATATCTGATGAAGATGTTGAGGCGATGTCCATTACTATTGGAGATTAGGTTTTGTATGAAGGAAACGAAATAGTGATAGCAAAGAATTTTACAAGTTCAGAAGATGAAGAGAATTTGACAACGACAGACTAAAAGATGTTGTTATTCTGAAACATTTGATGGATGATGATATTATGTAGCTACAACTAAATTATGAGGATCGATTTGATGAAGTGGTTTAAAATTAATAAGACTGATTAAATAATAATAAATATGATTATTATAACTATAACAAGTGGTTTAAATTTCTAAGTGCAATTTATAATAAAGTAAATAGATTCTCTAAATATTTAGTTTCATTTCACAAACATGATCAGGAAAATTACTTATTAAAGTGTGATTACCTATAATTATTTACTTACACATATCGAAACAGTAGCAGCCCTTGTATTTTTTTCTATTTACCCATATGGCGTATCCATTGACTCCACATCCAGTTCAAATAGAAGAGACATATTTTTATCTTTTATGGAATATATATAGCATGAAAACACTTTTTACTGCTTAGTAAATATACAACTAGTAATAACTCATACTCTTACATAAATTGTTTCATGTTAAAAGTCAGAAGCATTGTGAAAATCTGACTCAGTGTTTACGGTATCCACCACTATTTACACGATATTCAACGATTAGGAACAGACAATAGATAGATACAACGGTTAATGTTTCATAAAATTACCACACAAAGTACCTTTCTAGTATCATATCATATTACGGAATATTTAGGGACACCATCCCTGAATATTCCGTAATCCGATCAAATTCAAAATCTATAAAATTGGTGGATAAGCTCAGCCATGTCGACGAATGACAATTTAAGGTTACTACATGAATTTGTTGATTTATACTACCCATAAGGTGATCTCAAAATAACCAACATACATATTTCTCTATTGTTATGACACCATGTATCAATAATACGCTGCTACTCAATTGATAATTCAAATGGAATTCATACTTACGTAAGAAATGTTTTCAAATTTTCGCTCACTGTTTTGTAGGCCTAAATTTTGCTAGCCACAAAATCACATTTGCTTATTTTAATCCTAAATTTGGAGCTATAAGCCTTAAGTTGGTAACCCAGTACATAGACAAGTGTAACTTTTAATAAAATAGTTAAATGAAATTTGCATGGCTATTAATGACGGATATTGCTATTACACTCCATCATTATACTTTCTCTTTCTGTCAGAACTGACATTTCATATTTTGATATTGATTTAATCCATAAGGATTGCTTGCAATTAATAATAAATAATGACGGCAAAAGAGAATTTACGGTGAAATTCGATAAAAAGGGATAGATGAAGCGGCAAGCATCTATTTAGATTATGTTATTGACAATAATAATTTTTGTACAGTCGTAATAGTCATTTTAATTAGTTTGATACGTTAAATTCATTAATTATAGATTGTGCTAGTGATGACTTCCTATACAATAAGAACTATTGAAAATATGAGTTTCTGATAGGCTGAATTGATAGGCATTTGAAAGTTTTATGATATAGTTAATTACTAACTTTTGCTTAATTTTTATTAATCTTATTTCACAGAGGCAAAGAATGGGTTTGACTCACTCGAAAAGAGGTCTGGGCATATTCCGAATATATTAAAATGTTTATTTGGACGGAATTTTTAGAGCAACGTTTTAAATAAAAGAGTCGTCCCTGAATCCACAGTATGGTGTGTTCTCAGAGCATATCCACATAACGGACGGCTATAAAAAATTGATGCATAGGATCAAAAGTTATAAAATTAAATTTTAAGATTACTGTTAAATATAAAAATGTACAAGCTATTTCCTTTTCTTTTAATTCTATAGCTACATTTAAGCCCAATGTTTTAAAATAACATTCTCATTTATAAATGATATTACATTAAGCTCTAATGTTAAAATATGGCATTGTAAAATTAATAGGACTCTAATCTCGATCCTATATTTTTTCCATATTGGTAAAAAGTGTACTTCGCTATTTAGCTCCTTAGGTTAGGCTCTTCGTGTGTTAGAAAATTTGACATTAAGTTTTTGCACGTTGGTTATAATTTGCCATGCAAATTGAAAAATTGTTGTTTCCAAGTCCCAACAGCGTTGCCAGGGTACTTTTGGCCCCAAATTTAGGACAAATATATGCGTATGAGTCTTTTAAGATATAAAAAATTTTGGCGAAAAAACGACTCGATAAAGAATGATGACAAAGAAGTTCGTCGCCATGAAGACGGGAACGTTTTTATCGTCATACGCGCCTATTTATCTTAACATTTAAAAGTAATTTAAGAAGAAGATTGGGAATTTAGTTTTTTATTTCGTCTTCAGGTGTTCCTTTGCCTACCTATGCTTGCGGCAAGGCTATTGAGGACTATTGCATCTTGATTTTAGGGTAATTTATTTATGAGTTGGTAACACTGCATCAAAGTAAAAATTCTCTTTGGTAACACAACACAGACACATTCATTTTGTCTTTCCTTTTAGAATATAGCACGTGTCGGCGCTGTCAATTTGCTTATCATTGCATTGAAATTGATTAGGTATGTAATTATTCTTGTTTCTATGTATTTTTTGTGAATTTTAAGTAATATTTGACCATGGTAGTATTAATAAAGGAAAACATGAGGGATATGAGTTCTGAATTCTATAGAATTAATAATGCCTGGTGAATCATTTCTATAATCATGGCGCTTTAACAGTAATTTATTTGAGAACTGTTTTTAGTTGTTTCAAAGTATATTAATTACGCTAATAATGTTATAGCCAAGAGTTGTATCAGCATAATGCCGTCTGACGCGAAGAAACGTGCACAACAAAAGAAAAAAGAGCAAGCTAGTAACCGGAACAAAAAACCCGTGGCAAGAGTGACGCCAGAGGAGAATGGATCTGGGACTAATGGCTCTGTCGATCGTGAATTAACTGCTGAAGGTATGTTTATTACTTTTAATTGTGCTTTCACAATAGTTTTGCTAGGAATATGTAAGCAAAATCTCAAAAGAAGATTGAAAATGCCTTAAAATAATAGGATACAAACATACTTGACTTATTTGAAGAACATATTTTGGTCTTTGTTTCATAATCAGAAGAATATCTTCAATTGAAAAAAACTGAAAAGGTTTTTTTTTTTTCAATCATGTGAAAACATATATTTACAAATACAGTTATAATGTTTGCTTCTACAATTTATATTGCAATTATTATTGTAAACAAATTTCAGAGGCATTATGCTTGAAGTTAGAAGCTGAGGCCAAAATGAATTCGGAGGCCCGTTCTTGTACTGGAAGTCTAGCAGTTCACCAACGCTCCAGAGACATAAAGATTGCAAATTTCTCCATCACTTTTTATGGACATGAACTTCTGCAGGACACACTGTTGGAGCTGAATTGTGGACGAAGATATGGTCTTGTTGGACTTAATGGCTGTGGTTAGTAAAATTGTTTTACTTGCATCAAAGGGATCTGTCATTATGCAAAATACGCACTAGCCGTGGAGTTGCAGAAACATAGCCCCTAACTACTAACTAACTAAATAACTAAGGGGTCCGTCAGGTTAATAGGTACCTTTAAAATAACTTTTCATAGTACTGGTACTGGCATTATATGGTGTGATAAGAGGTATTCATTTTTATAGGATAGAGTGTTAGCGATCTTGTAATCCGCTTACTTGATGTTAAACGACCACTATTACCATTCAACATCCAAAACAATTAGTAGTAATTGCAATGGCTGAATATGTGAAAGAAATAAGATAGGGATAAGAAAGAGATGGAGAGACAGGGCCAACTGCAGTTTACTAATGATAGAAAATGTTACCACTTCTACTTGTATTGATTTACTTGGATTACCTATTACCTGGATTACCTAGATGTGTAAATATAAACGAGGATATGGATACTTCTGAGTAGTAGCAGTACCTTGCTTATACTGGAGTTAATTTGCTCAGCCGGGGTCCTATCCAACCCTTTATGATGCGGGAGGAAAACAAGAAGTTTCCAAAAATTTTATTTATGCTGTGTGTGTGTAATGTCTAGTTATAATTTGTAATAAAAAAATAAGGTGTGGCAGTGCCTTCAATGCTATATGCTTTACATTACAGTGATTTAAATTGATTAAATGAAGTACCAATGTACTTACCCTATGGCTTAAACATTGCAATATTACCATAACATTTACGTGTGTCTATCAGTACATATTTAATTTATAATAAGTCAATACAACAAAAAGTTTTTGTTTTTATAAATATTAAGTATAAAATCTACTTTCTTGAATTTCTGTTCAGATCAAGATTTTTTCACTGAATAGCGATCAATGAAAAGCGATAGCAAACTATGATCTTTCAAAGCACAAGTTATATTTTGATAGATATTAGTATTTAGATTCTAGTGCTTTTTTAAATGACTGATAGCTTTGCCTATATGTTTAGTATATGTCTGTCCATTCATATAACAATATTTTCCATCTTTAATTTTTATTGAGTTCAATATGTGCAATTCATTTTCAATGTTCGACATTTAAAATAACACTTATGCATCTTATAGTGCCATTAATAAGTTAATGCCATGCCATGTATAATTGAAGCGAAGTTTGTCCTTTACTTTTTGAGTAAAACAAGTTTTGTGGCAATAATATCATGTTGAAAGTCAGTATAATTCCCCTTATTTGTATTGAGATATTAGCTTTCTTATTTAATGGCTTTAATGTATTTTAAGGGCGAATTTATTGTTTAAAATCATGTGATTGACGAATAAAAACAAATTCATCAAAAAAAAAAAATGATGCGAATGCAATGACATATGCAATCAAATGAAAGCTTCTAATTAGTTAAAATTGAGAGACTACAGTTATTGGAATTTATATGTCTAATATTAATATTAATGGTTTTTAAAATTTTTCTTTCATTTAAATGATTTGATTTTGATTTGGTTACTAAGTTTTTTTTTTAAGAATGTGGCAAATGAGCGAAGCAATGCCAAACAGGTCCTCTGATGTTAAGTGACCATTATCCATGGGCAACTGTAATAAGCAAATAAGTTGCAGATGCGTTGACTTTAATGGACAGAGGATGGGAGAAATAGAAAAATTATATTTCATATTCCTATTTATTTCTCCCTCTGTCAAATCCTTTTCCTCTTCTCATCCTTTTCTTAAGAAAAAGTTGGGAAGGGGAATTGGGCCTCTGGCACCTCACTTATCAGATGAAATCCAGAATAATTCTACTTCACGTCTGTCTTCTATGAGGTTGTGGTATTTCACCGGTTGTGCAGGCCATTTGTGCAACAGATGTGCTACCACTAGATATTTAAGAAATAAATTTAATTAAAAATAAAATATTTAATCGAATTTATCTCTTCTGTTTTTGCATCCATAAGCGTAGTATTTATTATTGATACATAACCTAGTTGTAGGGTAATTTTGCATTGAGGTGAATTGTTTTGCCAATGAAGCGTAAGCTGGCTAAACCCTGTAAATTTAGTTGCAATGCCATGTAAAGTAATAAATCTAAAAATTCGAAATAATATCAAACCATAATGCAATATGCAATATGCATCATTTCATTAAAAAGCGAAAAACTTTTTTTTTTTTCATAGAATCAGACTGACCTCACAATACTCCATCAAAATTACATCACAATCTGATTGGTTTAGGAACCTGATTTTGAACATGTAATATATCATTAAAATCTAAAATGACATTGAAGCGATATGTACCATTGAAGCGTAATACTTTATTTAAACATATAGTGGCTTCTTTTGGCCGTATTCCACTTATAAAAAATCCGTCGTTTATCAATATTTTTATAAAATAAAAAATCTATTGCGCACCTGCACACACAATAGACAGGGGTACACCCTATTGTTGCAGCTGTTTTTTTTTTCGGCTCTCGAAGTTTCATGACTCCGGTATTCAAGCGAAATCATTATTTCTGTATACTCTATTGTTACTACCTTGTTTCGTGCACAGTTAAAAGTGGGATCTTATTAGTTACCGTTTCTGTGTCATCATTTTAAGGCATGCAACATAATCACACAATTATCATTTTAAAGGTGGAATACCGTCAGAAGAGGCCACTGTACCATTGAAGCAATATATCATTTATGCTATATATCAGATAGCCACTACCTTTAGCCTTTTTTTTGTTACATTCTCTTTTAATTTTTAGGTAATTAAAATAATCCTAAAGTCTCAAAATCATTCATCAAAAGGTATGATAATAACCTAAGACAATTATTTGACAAGATTTTAAATATGTTTCAGTGTTTATTACAGCTAAATTATGTACAGGGTGTTTATTCTTATTTTGTTAGACATTACTTAATGATAAAAATAATAATAATAATACGTCAGGTGTCAAATTGCGGCCAATAGATTCCCACATCCTGGTTGATTGGTTTGGCACTTCCAGTTTATCAAAATTAAATATAGTGCCATCTATTTTGGCACACGAATTTTTTTTAGAGCCTACTGCTCAGAAAAAAAAATATCTTCACATAGAAAATAGTACAATATACAAAATTAATTTAATTCCCGAAGAGGGTTGGCGTCAGGCAGCCGGCCATAAAACTATAGCCAAAATCAGTAACAGTATGAACTACAGCAGAGTCCAGGATATATGGAAGAGTAGTTACATACTGTGCCAACCTAACGTAGGGCAGGGAGATGATGATACAAAATTACCTGTAAGATCTAAAATAATGAATAATTCTTCACAACAGTTTATTCAAAATAAAATAAAAATTTACATTATTTATTACATGTTACAAGGATACCACAAAGGATGTTACAATGCAATACTGTGCAATAATTGTGTGTCAGTAAAAAAAGCAATAGAATTATCATTTTTCATGCTTTCATCAATTATGTGTTGTTTTTTTCTTTTGTCCTAAAGAGACCATTGTATTACCCTCTCATTCACTGATAACTTATAGCTGCCATCTTGTATATAACTGAAATTTGAATGTCAATGCAAGTATTTGAGTACTAGATTGTGTTGTGCAAAATTTTACATGTTTTACTTATTTTTTGATTTGTGTCCTATTTTTCTTTTTTTTTTTTACCAATATTGACACAAACTAAAATCATGAGCGCAAATATTGACAACAGATTGATCAGCAATCCAGCACTAGTCGCATCACTTAACGAAAGCTGTCATTTTAATCAAGCTATTTTTAACAAACTATAGGTATCTTGTTGGAGACATGTGCCGTTTCAGACCACAACAATGTGCACCTCACTAACTTTAGAAAATTCTCCACTCAGTGTTTGTGATACCTTGGTTCTGATACAATCATTTCAATTTTATTTTGAACTTTCAGAGTGACTAAAATTAGATTACAATTGACGTCATCATGGTTATTTTCCATCTGCAAAATGGACTGAATACATCACTTTGAATACCAATGTAGTCAATGTATTCAACAGGGTACAAAAGATTGACGCAGTGTGAATAATACAATGTTCCTTCCAACGCAAATAAGAATTTCTAATGTTAAGCCTAGATGTGTTACATGATTCTGTTCTTATCTCTGAAAATTTACAAAGATTTTGAGATGGAAGACTCACGAGTTTTAGTTTTGCCTTTGTTTTACAATATCAAATCTATTTTTTCTTATTATATAATAAATTTGAAGTTATATATTACTATGCACTCTTTACATTAAAAATGTATTAATAACACTCATTCTATATGTGTGAAAATTATTAATAATGCTCTTTATCATCATCATCATCATCTCCCTGCCCTTTTCCCACTTGTGTAGGATCGACACAGTATGTACTACTCTTCCATATCTCCTGGACTTTACTGAAGTCCATACTGTAATTGGTTATGGACGCTAACCCTCCTCGGAAATCCACCTCCCTTCCCATTCTTTTCTTAGACGAGTGGGGGTAGGGAAGAGGACTAGAATTGGGCCTTCAGCACTTTACTCATCAGACGAAGCACAAAAACTTCTACTTCACGCCGGTTTTCTAGCAAGTCGTGTCGCTTGCAAGCAAGTTGTAAAATGGTGTTATGTATTTCATGGTCAAATTCTTCTTGCTTCAGGAAAATCATCGCTACTCTCCGTACTTGGACGTCGTGAAGTGCCTATACCGGATCATATTGATATTTTTCATCTAACACGAGAGATGCCGGCTTCAGATAAAACTGCCCTCGAGTGTGTTATGGAAGTGGATGAGGAAAGAATACAACTCGAGAAGTTAGCCGAAGAATTGGCTCACTGTGAAGATGATGGTTAGAAATATACTAATATATACGTCAACATTTAACTGCACTTTTGTGATAAACAGAATTAATTATTTTTAGATGTAACTAAAAAAAATATTTTCACTACACTTTAACACGCATTTTCACTTAATTAAAATTAATTTAAATTAATTAATTAATTAAAGATACAGAGAAGTTTACTAAGAAAATTTGTAAACATAAGTTGAAGTTTATTAAATCCAGTGAAAATAAATTATGTGCTTATTTTCTCTAATAAAAAAACTTCCAGAATCGCAAGAGCAGCTGATGGATATCTATGACAGGCTCGAAGACCTGAGCGCCGACACGGCTGAAGCTCGCGCCGCTAATATCCTACACGGTCTGGGGTTTACTAAAGAGATGCAGCAAAAAGCCACCAAAGATTTCTCAGGAGGTATGGCCTAATTTAATATAGATTTTTTTCTCTCCTACTCGTAATTATTTTAACTTTACTTATATCTGGCTTTTACATGCGGCTAACTCACGTTAATGTCCATAAATCAGTTTTATTTCATGGTCAAGTTTACTCTATGTCTTTTTCCATATTCTGACATACATTATGTGGAAATTTTCATGATGATCTGTTGAGACATTAAGATGTCATAGGTATGCCAAAATGGCACAAATAACCTACAGTAGTATAATAAAAATATTGTAAATATTTGATAATATTTGGTTTGTGAGTACAATTGATCCCACATATAAAAACAGACATATTATAGTTAAAATTAACATAAACATGCGTGCTTGAAGTAACGTTTTAAATTGCATTTATGATGCTTCTTGCATGTTCAAACTTAATATTTTTAGACACATTTTTTCTTTGCCCTTTTTCTCTGTTAGAAAGCAAAACGTATTATTTATTTGTTAAATCAACAAGTTACAATTGTCTATGACGACCCTATAGCACTGGAGTAGTGATTTAAAACAAAAATGTTGTTTCCTATTTGTTTTAAAGTAAATTTCACACAAAATTATGTAAAATATGATTGTCTGTTTGTATTTGTGTCGTAAATTCTTAGCACATCTAAACTGTAAATTTCACTTATAATGATCTCGGTTAAAAGACTTTTTGGTTATAACACAGGTCTATTGAATTTAAAGTATACTTTCAAACAAAAATAATTTGGCTACAGAGACTTCGGATGTAACACCGGATTTCTATGAACCATGAACCAGAAACAAGTTCCTAGACCCAACAGCAACCGCTCTGTTGCCTCAAATCAACAAACACGCCAAAGTTCTTTCATAGAATCATACTTTTTACCTTTTATTTCTATATAGGGGTCCCATCAACATTGTTATAACCAAAATCAACTGTAGTGTAGTTTTATAAAATGTTCATGAGGTTATATAAAAGTGTTTTATTATCACAGGTTGGCGTATGCGCATTGCATTAGCTCGTGCGCTATATGTAAAACCGCATCTACTTTTATTGGATGAGCCAACTAACCATCTCGACTTGGATGCCTGCGTGTGGCTTGAAGAAGAGCTTAAACAGTTAGTATTTTTATAGTGTTTACGCAACTAATTTTATCAAACAATTCATTTAATTTCGATTAATATACAGCTGTAAAGATTTAGTACAGAAATATATATTTTTGAAAAAAAAACTTCATTTTTTACAAATAACAAAGAATATTTGTAGCTTGTACGATCAAATATAATTAGTACAAAGATAATGCTATTGCAGATTATATCGCTACTTAATTTTCCAGCAACTTAGGTATTGGGATGTCAAATCCTCCTCCCCCATGACCATGAGTGCTGTTAAGTGCTTGAAATGTCAGGAGAATAAAAATTTACATTTTTTTATTTAGCGCCTAGTTTTACATGTGAATGTATTCATACATCTTTTACATCACATCTTCATAGGCTAGGTAAAAGTTCAAAACAACAAAATCTACAGTAAATGACCTTTTTTTCAGATATAAACGTATTCTAGTCCTAATTTCTCACTCGCAGGACTTTCTTAATGGTGTTTGTACCAATATTATCCACATGAATAAGCGCCGTCTCAAATATTATACTGGAAACTATGAAGCGTTTGTACGTACGCGTTTAGAGTTACTAGAGAATCAAATGAAGCAGTACAACTGGGAGCAAGATCAGATTGCTCATATGAAGGTATGTTTTGCTTATGTGAAAATTTGTTTACGCATTTGTTGTGGCTGATCTTAGAATTGATCACTTCATGATGTGGCCAACCATTTCATGATATGGAAAATACGCGCTGCCCACATCTTTCTAACACACTAATTACTTTATAAATTGTAAGAGTAACGTTAAACGAAGAGATTAATATTTTATGAATTCCGAATATCCGATTTTTATCTTTATTGTTTTTAATAGCTGTGATTTATTTGACAGAATTATATTAGCCGATTTGGTCACGGATCAGCCAAGCTCGCCCGTCAAGCGCAATCTAAAGAGAAGACACTGGCAAAGATGGTAGCTCAGGGCCTTACAGAGAAAGTAGTGGATGACAAAATACTCAATTTTTATTTCCCGTCCTGCGGGAAGGTACCACCACCAGTTATTATGGTGCAGGTAATTATTTACAATTTGTTATCTGTATACTATCATATACAAGCTGTTGCTGCTTCGCACGCGTTCCTTACATATTTTTCCTCAAGCTCAAACTTTTGTAATTTGTTTTTGTGAATAACTGATAAAAGATATCATGTCAAAACAGTCATGAGTTTTCTGAAATCTTCCAATTTTTATGCTTAATTTACTTAATTTTCTTTTCGTTAGAACCTTCTAGAGAAATAGTATTAGAAAACTCAAAAACAGGACGAATAAAATAGAATTCAAATAATTAAATCTAAAGTTAAAGAATTTTTAGTTCCAGAAAGCATCCATTGACAGTGTCTTTCATTTTAAATTTATCTAAATGTAGTTTAAGTCATCCAAGTGATTATAGCTGAAATCATAGCTCTGATTAAACTTTATGTCTTATTAAAAAATAAGAAGAAAAAAAAGTTTTTTCTTCTGTAAATAATATCTTTACAAAATTTCTCCAGAGATATTCAGAAATAAGTATAATTCATTTACAATTAGAATAAAACTTTCACTTAGTTGCATTAATTATTTTAGTTATTTGGGTTTCTTCAGTACATAAAATACAAAAGTACATACATACAAATAGTCACTATTTCAACTTGCCAGCTCTATGAAAATAAATTGTGGCGTTGTTATTTGGACTTTTACATATTGTGATTGAATCTCTGAGGATGTGGTATTCCAGGGTGACCAGGGGTTCAACCATTTGTGATTATTGGTTCTTAAATAAATTTTGTTTGTTTCCAGAATGTATCATTCAGATATACTGATAGTGGACCTTGGATCTACAAGAATTTAGAGTTTGGAATTGATTTGGATACTAGGATTGCTCTAGTTGGTCCTAATGGGGCCGGAAAGTCCACTCTGCTGAAGCTACTCTATGGAGATGTAAGTATTTTATCAAACTTACTCATTCAATCTAATCCCGAAGGATTAAACTAAATAAGTAAACAAGCTCGCTATTTACGCTAAATTTCTCATAAATCCCAAAATATTTACAGAAATTAATCTTTTTCCACAATACCTTATATCGGTCATAATTGGCAGATATTGACATTTGTGTTTTAGTTGTTTTATTTTAAGTGAGTAGAAATATGTGAAATGTATAATATTTAAATTCAAATTGTTATTTGTGAACATAAAACCATTAATTATTAAAGTCTGATATTTAGTAGCACTGTTTTAACAGTTTGAAATTTTGAAGATGTTTGATGTTTCATTTGTTAAAATACTCGATTTACTGCGTAAATATTCAAATCAATTTGTATTAAAATTATTACCATTATTCTGTGCCAAGTTTTAATAACTTGATTAATTTCATTAAAATGTTGCTTGCAGCACCATTTTAATGGACTATGTTAAATTAATGTTTGTTCAAATAAAATGAACAAACATTTATATAATATAAATAAAGTTATTTAAATTAATTAAAATATTCACCTCACCTCACCTCAACCTATGATCGTCCACTGCTGGACATAGGCCTCCCCCATTGACTGCATCATTGGGGGGA
>DWLR01000295.1:0-28734 GCA_018246295.1 Papilio alexanor hazarajatica
ATATATATATAAGCAAGTGGAGCTTATATTTTACATAAAGTTTAAAATTATATTAATTATACTTGAAAACCAAAAGTTAAAAGGAAATGAAGTCACTGAACAGTACAACAGCTGACCTACTAACATTTATCGTTTATAACATTTTTATATGATAGTGACATTTTGCTTTTCCATAATATCTAAAACTGTTAATATTGCTTGCGTTACTTTGATATGTGCCCGTTACGATGATTTTGTTAAATACAAGATAAAGAAAATTCAAAACTGGTGACAACTCGTCTGCGTGTCTAGCACTACAGTTTGAAAGATTAGGGATTTTAATAGAATCAGTTTTGAATTTTCAATCATCAGTTTTGAGACATATAGGGACACATATAGAGTTATAGAGGGGAATAGTGGGTCTCGTAATAACAAGGAAACATTGACGCCTCAATAATTTATGACTTTCATTTTGCTATCGTTCGTCCCTCTCCTAACGCGATCGTGGTATAAATTCATTAATTTTCGTGATATATTCTTAACGATTAAGCGTATGAACGGAAATAGTGTTTCCAAGTATAGAACGATAGTATTGAACGATACTTCAAGAGTTGTAACCGATCGAGCTATTAGAGCATTCAGCCTTCTCAGGCATCCAAAATCGGATTACGAAACGCGTAACGAGTAAGAATTAAGTATCAAGTCTTTAGCTAGGTTATTCTATAAATTAAGAAAGGAAGAGCTTGACCATCAACAATTAAATTCGTAACTTAAACGAAGTACCAACCTGAGCCAAGATTACCAAGCACCCTTGGTCTGTCATCTCAAAACTATGAATACCTATATTTCGTAGGTATGTAAAATGCGTAGTATTATATTATGGCCACGAATGACGACAATCTGTACTATCTCTAAGCAGTAAAATAAAAGTTATTGTTTTTGGTATAAGTGTATTGCTGTAATATTAATAATATAATAATAATAAAGCCTTAACAACTAATTTTAAACAGAATCACGAGCTGGTTTCTTGCATTTAATGGCAATATATTAACTAAACTATTTTCTAAACTTACTATGGAAATATTATTATATCAGTTAACTTATAATATTTTATAGAAAAAAATTATTAATATCTGACAGAAAATTTACAAGCTCAGTTTGTAGTAAGCTGTATATATCTCGGTACAACGGATGCGTAGTGATAAGCCCGTTCCGTTGGCCCCCGATAACAAAACATTGGGCTCTGAAAGTAAACGAACTCATTAAATGTATCAATGGACTTACAACATTTTATTCTACCACGATAACCTTACGATAATCTATGAAAAATCAAACGGCTAGTAACGCTTTATAATTGGAAACATTTTTAAAAGATGATAACGGTTCGTCGTTAAAACATATTCAGTAAACATACATGCATTTTCACAATGTGAGTATTTAGAGATTTAATGTAAATAGAATAATAGTACAGAATAGAAGCATAGAATAACTACTTAAGTTGAAGAAGTTATACAAGAGTTCATTTATAATCTTTCTTATCGTGTAACTTCTATAAAAAAAATTAAACATTAAATTCCCTTTTAAGGATATTTAAAGTAACATTAAATAGAATTCACTTAAGTTTTAAAGATCATCTGTGAACGTTACGAATTAAACAGACACTCAACTTGTCAATTTGAACACAAACAAAAGCTTTTAAAAGCTCTACTTAAAATTTTAAGACTTACTTGGGGTTGTCCGTCGATATTATAACAGGTCGCCAAATCTTGTGAACCGATCCTTGGCGTGTGGTAGTAATCCTGTGCCGACGCAACAGCCATAAACGTTAGAAAGTGTGTGTAAATGAGAGGCTGCGCCATTTTGTGAGAGCGCGTGGAGCCCGCGTCGACGCGTCTGCTGGTCGACCGAGCACTGACGCTTTGCGCGTTTCACAACACTGCGACAAAGATCAATGAATAGTTATAATAACGTCAAACGGATTTGCCTTTGTTAATTTTATGTATGCCAGTATCCTGTCTCTCAGAAGAACATTGTAATTCTATTTAAGTTTGGAAGTATAACGCATTGAAATATATAATCTGAGATACGTATGAGATGTCTTGGTTTTGAATAATTAGCGTTGAGTATATATTTGTTGATTGATAATTCAAAAGTGACTAAGAAACTATAAACTATAATTATAACCCGTAACTCATAAATAGCCTTTATAACAAAAAAAAATGTTAATTACAATTAAAAAACTTCTTTCTCTATTTACAAGCTCTATTTTGCTATACTCGATTATTTTCGTTTGCTTTCAATGTTTTTTTTTAAAGTTAGACACGATCATTCAGTGGTTTATTATATTCTTTAGTAATAATAATGTTTAAAAACAATATTTATTCCTAATAAGTTCCTGTACATTGCCTAAAAATAATTTTATTCTTTGTTTTAATGGCGGCACGCATTTCTAAGCGCGGTTAGGTGGTCTCATAGCAACCGTTTTTGTGAACGGATCTGAAAAGGTCTGCGCTTTTGTTCTCCGTTAGAATGCCATTATATGCGGAGCGGCTATTAGGTAGATTTAGTCAAAAAGAACAAAAGGCTTACTAAGATTTAGGATTATTACTTTCCATGGGGAAACTTGACAGTGGTATTTACTTATAAAATTAACTGTTATAAATACAGAAATATAATTATACACACACACACATACACACACACACACACACACACACATATATATATATATATATATAATTGGAACATGAAACTGAAAAGTTACTACTTTGTAGGTACAAAACGAAGAAATGTACTCATTTCCTCGTTTTGTATCTACTATCGTACCTACTCAAACACGGTCGGTGCGAAGCTGACGCAGAAACGCAGACCAGTGCATTAGGTCATTGAATAGTGGCATCTCACTCCCTCTTCGGTCTCTATCTCATTCATCTCAAGAGCACCGATTCCACGAACTTGCATCATTATTACGTCCATTTACTCGATCATCTCATGTGCACAAAAATATTTTTTGTAGTTTCTAAATATCAAAAATTAAAAAAAAAATTAAATAGGATAATACTTACTATAGAAGCCGTGATGTAAGAAATTAAATATTATGTAAATATCGGTTTAAAAAAAGCTCGGTACCAGATGTTGGAGAGGTTTGCAAGTCTGAAAATTGATTGAATTTTGAGTGCATGCAAAAATTTATTGATTTGCATTGTAGCCGAAATACGCGTATAAAATATTACTAACTTAACCACTAAGTCAGGCCTGCGATGCGCGAACGCCATTCGAACGAAAGCAATACCTATGTATATAGTATGATAAAGGTTTGTTAAAAAGTACATACGTTCAAAGAGTTAAGTTGTCACGTTTGACTTCCAAAATATGTAAATGTGCGATAGTTTAAGTTAGCTACCTTACCATGGCCACAATAATCTTACTCTTATGTTACTCCTGTCATCTGAGTATTCCACAATAAGGTTTATGGCATTGTAACCTAAATAAAAGTGGATTTTTGTTTTTTACTTCTACTTATACGACTTTATCTTATTATAGGGGTTTCAATTTGATATTGCTGTTATATCGTACTGGCTATTTTGAATTCAAATTTAACCTGCTTGGTGTCAGATCCCAGGATGAAACTCTTTTACAGGACAACTGGGACACAATGAATTTAAAAAAATGTGCAAATTCGATTGTTTGACTTTTAATTTTTTTTTTCATTCAATTTAAAATATGAAGTTGAAGATGAAGATGATACACTTTGATGAAACTTTGAATCTAAAAATGAACCCCGAGGAAGACCACCCGGTTACTATTAATTACGAATTACGGTTACTTATGAATTGAATAGGATGGTAGAAGCCAATTTGTATGGAACTACCCGGTACGGAATTAGCGGTATGGTTTGATGATAGTACTCCCACAATACCATTTGCATTACATCTTGAAATCATAAATCATCAATGCTTGGAAAATGGGTCCCCATGATTTGATACTATTGAATCCTATTAGGTATAAATTACAACACCCTACTTAGAGCTCTCAGGACAAGTTACTTTGTAAAGTCAAACGTTAGTTAACTTGTCTTTATGTAATTCTGTAATGATCAGCTACTAAATACGTCCATCCATAATTTAATGTCTTACAGGAAATTTGTCTCAACGGTCTATTTACTTCAAATGTTACATGTGGTCGACATCTGGTATTTGAGACACCATGGGTTGAAACGCGGAATTCATAATGTAGTCTTTTGACAAATTACTAAAATAAATTAATTAAATACTAAAACACCTACTCGGGTAATACATTTTGACCGTCGGTTGTTTGGTTGGAGAAATAGATTTTACTATAAAGAATAAACTAGCATAGACTACGATCACACCTGATGTTAAGTGATGATGTAATTGAAATATGGTATAGAAACTAGTACTAGTTTAGAAATAGCCTATTCACTCTTCTCTTGAAGGTACCCACGTCATTCTTGGGCGGAAACACTGACGGCGGTAACTTGTTCCAATCCTTTGCCGTTCGCACGATGAACGACAATTCGAATTGCTTCGTTCGACCGCGCCGCAAGTCTACTATGAAAGTACCGAGACTAGCCGTATGTGGTAGAACGGGGATGGGCGAATTAGTTCGTATAATTTGTGCACAAACTCCCCAAAATGCATCCTGTAAAACACCGAGAGGCTACCCACTTTGCGTCTGTGCTCTGTGATGTATGTATTTTCATGTTCTTTAAATGTAAAACTATTAAGCCAGTATGATGATAACGGGGAACCTAATTTTAGGCGTTTACGGAAGCGGGTTTTGTAATGAAATACGCTTGTGAGCATCTAACACTGAGATAACAGAGGTCAAAGAACCTTTTGTACACTATGAGATAGCCGCTTTGTTTTAATCGTGTTCTCAATTTTAATAGAAACTCTTCTAATTCTTGTTATATAGTAACATTCTTGTTATATAGTATAGTTAAATAGTAGTTATATAGTAACGTTTAATTAACGTTTACTCTACCACGTGATATCCGTGATATCCGGGTTTAAAATATGATTAATGTCAGCGCTTCTGCATTTTACGACGCCATATTCGCAACCGCTAGAAGAAGTTCCATTTCGATGTCAATTCCGATTAATATACGAAAGTGATTAAGGGAATGAGGAAAAGGGTCAGTGGGTTATATCTCAGTCGCCTCATTCGTCATAAAACACACAGAAATATGTATCTACTTTTACTTTATCGATATTTTGTTCCGGAATCTGCTGCCCTTTTTGTAATAACTGATGCTGGTGCATAACGTCTAAATGATTACGAGCGTACGTGCAGTTCTACATTTAAAAGCTCTTATCTTTTTTTAAACCGCAACTTGAATTTTTCAAACATTGATATTACTACTATAACGACGTCTTTTTTGGATGAGTAAGTCAACAATATGTTACAGGTACTTGAAGTCTACTGGTACAGTACTTCTGGCTGTATTAAATTAGAACGATAATTGTTTGAACGTCTCGTAGGCCTTATAACGATCACGTAGAAACAATAACTTATAGGACTCTTAAATGGGTGTGTTCAAAAGATAAGAAGGTAAACGTTGTAACAATAGAGAATACAGAAATAATGATTTCGTCTGCATAGCAAATGTTGTAAAACTTCGAAGCGAAAAACAAACAGCAGTGATAACAAAAATCAGGGGTACAGTGCAGGCACGCGACAGATTTTTTTTTATTTTATCGAAACATCGATAGCACCCTAATTAGTTTTTTTGTAAGAAGGAGATGAAGTTTGTTTCATTGCAAGGAATGACGTAATTTTTTGTATTAGTGGAATACTGCCGGAAGAGGCCACTGTATCTATTGTGCGTACGTTTTACACTGAAGAATTAAATGAGCACGTTGCTTAATGTTAAGTGGTCACTGCTGCCCCTCGACCTACATCATAGAAGAAATATGTGCATCGCCAACTCATAGGGAAACATAATGTTTTAATTTGCATAATAATTGCGCACATGCGCAATTTTCACCAAGCTTCAAGGAAAAATGTTATATAACGTGTGATTTTGACTTTAAGTTTTAATTGAACATAATTTGTGATTGAAACTAAAATCTGTATATATAACTAAAACGTAAACTTGATCAATTACTAAACTTTTACAGTATATCTATATCTATAATACTTCATTTTTAAATAATTAGTTTATAAAAAATTAAAAAAGAGAAAAATACACCAAACATTAAGTTATTGGAAATAGTTTTGGGTAATTTACGAAATACATTGGCAATAAGAGTACAATTTGATATTAAAACTAATTAAACAGTAATGGATGGCAGTGTAACTCGAACCAAGTTGTCTCACCCCTTTTAACAGCCCACTTCGCGCAGCTTTATTCGTTAATTACTACCCAGTCTGAAGCGAAACACTGTAACTCCTAAATTTAATATTTTTATTATAAAATTGAATTTTTTACAAACAATTTTCGATTTTTAATCTTTGTCGCGACATTTTTTTAAAAGAGCTAAGTCAAAATAAACAGTGTCTGTTTTGCGCTACAGGTTCAATAGATCATCAACTTAAGTATACCCATTATTCCAAGAATTTAAGCGAAATTATTACGTTTTTATATGTATAGGGTTTGACTTGCTACGTGGCACACATGGGATCTAGTAAGTTACTGAAAGAAAGTTAATCAATAACTTTCTTAAACCAAGCTTACAGTTTACTTACAGTATACTTCATTCAGCGTGCGCATTAAAAATGTACAACAAACAGTAAAACAATATGCACAGAGAAACTGCTTTTAGCTCGTGCTTTTAGTGCAAGGATAATATAGACTTAATCGGAATAGACAGACACATCAAATATATCTAGACGGGACAACACTCACCAAATTGTAATCTGCTACTTCTTACTCATAGGTAACAAGTCGTTCAGTCTATTGTCAAATGCGGCATTTGTTTACTCATAGATAATTATATAATATATTTTCGCTATAATACGCTTAAAATATTTGTAGGAAAAAGGTCTCAATTCCCGCTCTTGATATATTTTAATCTCTTCGAGAATAGATAAGAAAAAAACCTTTGGCTTCACACCTTGTTTAATAGAGAGAGTACTTTGAAAGACATTATAACTTAAAAGATTAAATAACTTTGTTGACGTTTTATTTGCTCATAATAGAGCTATTAAAAGGAAACTTGCATATGATTCACGTATTCAAACGATAGTGAAATGAATTAGGCCATAAATACACGGTGCATTTGTGAACAAGCAATTAAATAAAGTGAAACGAAAGGTATTGCATTTTTTGAGCATTTGAGTTGACAATTAGGATAATCGTTCATAGAACGTTTTGCCGCCTGGTCTGTCTGTCAACACGCGTTGAACGGGTGGAGCAGCAGTTGACGACTGGAGTTGATGGTGACCGCTTGCCTGACAATATGGATGCTAAGGTAACTATAACTGATTCGAAAACTTTTCTTACCTACGAATTGTTTTAACGACTTGTTGCGTGTCAGAACTGCAAACAGAAAACAACAATCAAGCGTTATTAATTCAACTATTAAAGTTAATTTTTACTTTACACCAAATGTAAGAGATTGACCTTATTTTTAATTAATTTGAACAAAACATTTCTTTTATACTTAATGTATTTTGAAATATGGTACGTAATGTTACGTTGCATATGTTCATTGTTTCCGATCCACAAAAAAATGTTTTAAGAGCAGATATCTTATTTGATTATTCTCTTTGTTAGATAGAATTTATCGTCATGATAAGATTTAATAAATATATGTAATATTAGTCACATTTAAGCTTTTCTGTAGCTATGCCCATTTTGTAAAATATTCAGAATACAATTCACTAAAAATATTAAATCTTTTAGTAACCGTAATTTCAAGTAAAGTAAACAATAATTTTGAAAAATTATGTTTAATTAAAAAAAAAAGTTTCTATTTAAGGGTATTTGGTATACGATGTTAGTTCTATTTAAGGGTATTTGGTATACGATGTTAGTAAAATTTTGTACTACACAACACAGTTCACGAAATTTTTGTGTAGCGAGTTCATACTTCAATCTTAAATTTTATCATTTATATTAAATAGCTATTCTGTGTATTTTCTCCTTGCTCATTGTATTTATATTGTTTAGTATAATGTTTTTTCTCTAATTCAGGGTAGAGAGAAGGGTATTCTTAAATTGGATCCCCGCCCCCGTGTATTAGTTGAATCGAAGTCTGAATTAACTCCTCAGGTAAGAGAAATTATCTGTAGTTTTTTTTTTTCATTTTTGTCGCAGAAAACAAAATGAAATCATAAATCAAATTTCAATCAACGGTTCAATCAGCTGACTTGTGTTCTTTTCCCAGTGAGACCATAATTGACATGTTACATTAGAGACCGTGTGTTTGTTTTTCTTGCTGATTTTTATTCTTTTAATGCAATAAGGTTAAAAGACTGGAGCTTTTAAGTATTTTAATGATATAAGACGAAGTTTTTCGCATTCTTATAGAAATGAATATCCACGTAAATTTATTACGTTGGCTCAGGTGTTAGAACTGTCCCGCCAACCGAGTTCCGGCCTTGTCGTGGCGGTGAGGCTTAGTTGCCGTGGATTGGTCGCCCATGGTGAACTAAAAGGAACCCAGGGCCGGTTCGTAATGTAAGGGCCGCTCGAGGTGGATTCCGATGTGTCCGCCTTAGAGGCTTCCCTGTGGTCTGAGGAGACTATAACTAAAGACCGAGCAGTTGACACCCCCGTGCACTTGGTGTACCGGTGCGCCTTCTGGATGAGAATTGGGGAGGCTTGGTCTACCCAAAGATGGAGTTGCCTCGGCGGCTAGCGCAGGCGGGGCCGCGGAAGTGTGCTGCAAAGCGATCCCGTGGCGAGGAATATTGTGAGGTCTTAGTCGCCGCGAGTCTGACATATTTTTTTTTTCATTAAGGCGCACTTGCGCCCGCGAGGGCGGATATGCCTAGGTATTTACTCACATTAAAAAAAAGTGGCTGAACTGTGCAAGAGGGGTATCCGAACTTTATTGTTATAATTATTTATTTTTAAACCTGTCGATTTCATATTTTGCCAACACTGTAATTAGTACTGCATATTTGAAATTACCTTGGCATAGACTCTCGTAACTTACTTCATGTTCAAGGTATTTAATAACTATATATTAATATACTCTCGTTACAATGGTTAAAAACCGGATTTGAAGTTTTTTTTAAATTTTTTTTTTTTTTAGAAAATTAACGACCTCTTTCAGATATAGAACGAATCCATCGATGTCATCAATTGCAAACATACATTACTAGCCATTTTGTATTTACATTGGCGGAATCTGTATTTGTCTTATTATGTCCTATTATATTTTACTCATAAGCCGGCCTTTATTTTATTATTATATTAAAAATACGTTGAGGGTCTCGAACACCTAAAGCATTCAGGACGCCGCAACGATACTTCGCTTGAAACATACACATACCTACATTGTGGCCGTTTGATGGCAAGAATATTTAAAAAATATGTTCGCGTAATCAGTTTAAAGGAATTTGCCATAAATAACGTCTACAAAACATTTGTTATTAGGACGGCAATCGGGGCGAGGTGCGGCCTCGCTAAATAGTAACGAATTTGCGTCAATTAACCGAAGCACATAATACTTTACTCGTTATAACACTAACAGTATTTCATTTTAAACACACTATACACACTCTTTTGCGTAGAAAACCTAGTATTCAGATAACAATCGTACGAAGTAATGGCCGGGGAAGTTAAATCCGCAAAACCTGTACACAATGATTTTTTATTCAGTGTCCGTTGAACGCCATAGCTACCTCATACAACAGAGACTTGGCACGCCACATATCATGGACATAACTCTAATTATGTTTATGGTTTGAGAGTTCTCTCTCTATCTCTCTCCCTCTCTCTATCTCTCTCTTTTTGATGGTTTGAATACTAATTGGTTGTAAAAGAGTGTTCTGGACAACGATTATTGAAAGAACTCATATTCCTATGCGTTTATACTTACGCTATTAAACATCTAGGAGTGAATTCTAAGGGCTAAAAGTGAATAGATATTGTTAAGACTTTTCCTAAAAAAACCTTCATATGTGGATATTTAGTAGAAAATAATAATATGTAAATTCAGACGATCATTCCGAATTCGATTCTGGCCGACATTTCACAAAAAATCACTTCTTAATTATGCTGCGTGATATAAACGTAAATGGGCCCCCAAACGGGCTGGGGAGGGCGCGCTTGTTAATGGAATGAATAAGCAGGGCTGTCTCTCAAATTACCGTTGTTAATTATTTCACACCTAGTTTTTTCTATTACTTTAACTAGAAATAGCGCAAATTAATAGTAATAGTGTAAAGTAATATATAAATGAGTAATTCTCTTTTACGATATAACAAATCGCGATAATTTTGTGCTGTATATTTATTTTCTGACTAAGACAAGATTGTTGTAGATTAGCGATCACGCTCAATCTATCTAAGCAATAGATAAGTAAATGGAAGAAAAATAAGCTCCCGTCTTTTATTATCCTAATAAAAAAGGTACTAATTTCTTATTTTGTTATTTATTAAGCCTTTATTGCGGACACACACACGCACACAAACACACAAACACACACACACACACACACACACATATAATTTTTTAATTATTTTTTATTTTTATTTAAATTTCTCAGGTTAGTTATCGGCGTATCTTGTGACACATAGGCCGCATAGGCCGTAGCTGTTTCCATTCTTAGCGATTTTTAACTATTCTTGACCAGATTCATCATCCAATTTTCTTTATATCATCTGTCCATCTTTCAAATTGTCTGCCTTATTTTTCGTTTGCCATCGCGCGGTTGCCATTCCGTTAAGATTATTGTCCATTTTATCTTGCTGACCCTTGTTATATGTCCTGTCCATCGCCATTTCAACTGTCTTATTTTCTTCAGTATGTCTTCCACCTTAGTTGTAGATCTAATATCTTCTGTTCCCTTTCGTTCTCTTAACGTCACACCCAACATACTTCTTTCAAATGCTCTTTAACATGTTCTTAGTTTGTGAAGTTGTTTCTGAGTCAACACCTAAGTTTGACATCCATACATCATCAGTTTGACATACATCCATCCATCCAGACACGGCAAGATACGTGTATTAAACACTATTTTTTTATATTATTTTATTCTATTCTATATTATTCTTGGCTGTTATAGGAAAATGTCTACTTTTGAATATCTCTTTAAGGGACCAGTACCTTTTCCAGGCACAAGCCACTCTTCAATCTATTTCAAAATCCGTTTGGTCCCTAAATGGTATAATTGCCCTAAGTACACGTAATTTCTATCATATTCTATGTCTTCGTTAAAATTAATTAATAATTTTAATTTAATTATTAATAATTCGAATTAATCACTCTGACCGTAACATCCGCCGGTGTTGAAAGATTTACCAATCAGTGTTTTTGGGAATCTTATAAGGTCAAAACGTGTATGTGTGTATCTACTTTTCAAGATAAAACAGATACACAGATTTTTTACTTCAAATTTGGACATTTCTATGGCAATTTCATTTTTAAAAAGTTGGATTTGATGTGCAAAAGTCCCAATTTAAAGTAAAAATGTATTTTGGAATCGTATTAATTGGTACAAAAGACAGCCCTTAAGTTAATCAGAGACAGCGATTGGCGTTCACTCATTGACTCTCATAGAAGACTGACTGCTTTGGGTCACGGCACCAACTGAGGCGTGTTCTTAAGAACAGCTTTTTCTAAATTAGTACATTTAATTTAAGTATATCGACCATCACTAATAATTTACAACCTCACATCATGAAGGTGTGTTGTGCCCCTAACTTGTATTTAAAATTAAATCTCTTCTAATATATCAACGAGTATGAAATAATAATTGATGTAATATATATGCTTCAACAAATTGTATTCTTATCTCAATTTTATAATGCTAAGACAAAACGTATACTGCTTATTATAATGTATGGTCATGGGGGTTATCGCTGTTCACTTATATATTTTTCTAGTAAAACAATCGAATACTCAATCAGTGTTAGTTATAAACTATTTTATAAATATTATAATGTCACGTATTACAATCAAAAAATAAGAAAGAAAAATAGTCACGTTAGTTCTTTTTTCGGGCTTCATCCAAATTTAATTACTTTTATGCGACGATTCGTCGTAGGAAAATTGTCGCAAACAATTTTTGATGATTTTAATACTAGAATAGATATATTTTCAAGAATTCATTGTATTCGATGGTAGAAAGAAACTAATGTATTATAAATAGTTTTAATATTACCTATGTAAATTATTCATTTTTATACAAATCCAAAAATACGATTTGGTCAAACAAACGACTTTTACACATTGCTGGAAATATTTATGCGAAACCTTAATTCCGTTTGTTATCTATCAGTCGAATTACCTGTGTATAATCGTTAAACGTGTAATTTATTAGTCGGTGAGCAAGTCTCGCCCAGGTTTAGTCCGGTCTCGGAAACGACAGTTGGACTGCTGCCGCCACTTTGCTAAGTGTTCAACTTGCCGCGTTAGAAACTTCGGTCAGTTAAGACTAATATAAGTAAGATTTGTATTCGTGTTACCAAAGTAATTTCACTATTATAATATTAAAATAAATTAGCGTTTAATAACAAATAATTGTGTTGTCACAAGAACATCTTTTTAATTTATCTTTATGTGGTTAAATCCCTTCCATCATTAGTAAAAGCGATATTTTAATATTCACATAAATTCTATTGAAATTTTAATACTTAAATAAGAACTGTAGCTTTAATTTTCTAAAGGCGCGTTGTGTTAAAAAGAACTATATTAATTCAAACCGGGTATAAAAATTAAATTACAGTAATAGTTGTAATATGTTTTGAGTAATGAAACGTTATTTATTATTTTAATCTTATGTTTTAACTCGTGTAATATAAGTTGGCATTAGGCGGCATGTTGTTCTTTTGCCTGCTTATCCTTTAAAATCTTTTCTCCTTATCCTTTTGTGAGGTCTATAATAATGGCATTAATGCTATATCTGATGTTAGGGTTCATGTGACCGTCCACCGTCCTCACCACAGCCATCAGTTGATCGTCTCTCAGTGACCTGGGCAGATCCTGGCAGCATGACTTCGTCTGGAATCAACTTATTCCACCTTCCATCTGAGACACCAATCAGCAATGAAGTCAAGTTCTCACCAACAGCTGGGGGTAAGTCAATGTACAAATCAATATAATTAACTATCCGTACCAAACTACTTGCAAAAGAGTGTACCCTTTAATTTAATACTTCTACTGTATTTTAAATTTTATTGAATAAAATTGTAAATTTTATATAATTAAAATTGTAAATTTTGAGCACTCCCAATTTCAGTCAATAGTTGCTATTGTCTCTAAACGCTATTTCAAATAGGAAAAACAGAATTTTACAAAAATGTTTATAGTGTTTATAGTGTACCTTTAAGGTACAGTCAAGTTCCTTGGCGGTATTACACTTTAAAAGAGACAATTGTTTGAATGTTTCGTATGCCTTGAGACGTTGATGAAGAAAAAATAACCAATAGGATGTTACTTTTAAATGTGTTAGGACGAAAAAACGGTCGTCGTTTGAATGGCAAAGATCGTAAAACTTCCCGAGCGGAAAACAAAGACAGCGGCGATAACAATAGTCAGGGGTACAGTACATACGTCACAGATTTTACTTTATTTTGTCAAAACATCGATAGCACCCTAATTGGTTATTTGTAAGGAGGCGGAGTTTAGCTCATCGCAAGGAACAAGGAAATTTTTCTGTATGTAAAATACTGCGATGGAACTCGACTGTACCTAGGTTCCTTAGTCAACGTCTCGTTTAAATCGCCTGGGGAAAATTTGTTTTTATTTTACATTTATTTTTAATAATTACATTTTATCAAAAACCTTCTTTAAAAATTAAAAAAAAAATTGAAATTTTGTGTATTTGATTTTTATTCAATAAAATTTTATTGTTACCAATTAAGATACAATAAACTCAATAAAATTTGTATTATTTATTCTTATGCTGAGTATAACTCAGTATAAGGTTATTTTGTAAATTAGGACACATTTTCTTTATTAATAGAAGTATCGGAAGACGAAGACTATTCAGCTAGCTTGAGCGCGGTATTGCGACAGCGACGTGCGAGCGTCCGTCGGTCTCGCAAAGGTCGAAGCAGGAGACCATCATCTCCATTCTTACCAGATGAAACTAGATCAAGGAGACGTTCCTCGATTTTCACCACCAGTTCCGGCGAGTGAGTACAATTAATATTGTATATATGAGTTTTTATTAGCTATGATCACATCAGATAATTTATGTACAACTGTATGTCCACTAGTACGCTTTATATAACTTCTGTGATATTTTCTTTAATTTAAGAAATTGATTCAACTTGTGTTTCTTACCGATACCAATAAAATAAATCGGAAAACGGAGAGCTGTCCTTAAGAGAAAGGCTTCTAAAGAATCATCAGATTTGCAAAGATACGACCATGTTTAACGTTTAGGTACTCAAATTTTGCTTAGTCTTGTGTAGAAAATGACACCTTTATCACACTGAATGTTTCAACAATTTGTCTAGTGTACGAGTGTAAACATAGAGCCCATCAACTTGGAGCATAGTTTGTTCATCTTAATTTGGCTATGTATATGTACAGTCGGGTTCTTAGGCGATTTTCCACTTTTGAAGAGACAATCGTTTGAACGTTTCGTACGCATGGAGATGTTGACGCAGAAACAATGACCAGTAGGATGCCATTTTTAAATGTGTTAGGACGAAAAAAGGTCGGACAAATTCGTTTGAATGGCAGAGGTCGTAAAACCTCCAGAGCGGACAACAGACTGCGGTGATAACAATAATCAGGGGTACAGTGAAGGTACGCCACAGATTTTATTTTATCAAAACATCAATTGCACCCTAATTTGTCATTTGTAAAAAAAGGCGGCTCTTAGCTCGTCACAAAGAACAAAGCATTTTTTTGTAAGTGGAATACCACCAAGGAACTCGACTGTACATGCAATTATGTATATGCTGCTTTACTTTGTGTTCCAAGCAATTTGCACACATAGTAACTTAACTATCTATAGCATATGTTATTATTGTCATCAGTACAGCGATTTCAATTGACGAAGTTCCTCTGGTGACACAAGAGCAAATTTTCGAGAATATTCATCTTCACAAGGAAGTGCTCGGATCTGTGAAGCAACAACCTTTGGGTATGCGGCGCAAGTTAAAGATAGTCCATCAGGTACTTTAATGGTTCCTATTTGTAATGTCAATGAATCTTTATAGTATTTATTGTTGTTATGGACGTTTATTAATGAGCGGGTACATAAAAACAAATAATATCGATAACATTATTTCGTTTTCCTGGTTATTTTTATAATTCAAATTAATACATCTCTCGATAAATAATAGGATTAAAAACAGTGGGACGAGGCTAAAGTTGCAAAATTTAATGGCCTTGTTGGTAAATGGCGTGCTAGGAAAAATTATGTCGATCATACGAGGTACATACTAAAGAGTGGCAATATAAGGAGTACCCGTAACCGACCAGCACATGCGTAGATGTATGGATTTAGAAGAAGCGAGAGAGGTGTGCCAGGATCGCGCCAAATGGAAATCCGTAATCTTTGGCGATTTCTCTTGGCTAAGAGAGTTAGTGCATATATAAATAGTCACTATATTCTTACCTCGTTACATATAAAAAGATAGAGACCAATAAGTTCACTTAAGTTCCCAATAAAGTTTACAGTAACCACCTCACCAACTAGAAGAGGTATAAACACGATGCCAGCCATCGAAAAGCACATTCACCATACCGACGTCAGTACTTTTCCAGATGAGCCTCCCGATTTCACAATGTTCGTTGGCAAAAATCAGAACGCGCGGTATTAGAGTTGTTTGATTGTCGTTTAATATTTTGGTTTACAGGCTAAAGGTTATATAAAGCGTCATGAAGGTCAACTGCAAGAAAGACTTGCACAATCTAAAAGCACGCGTGATATCTACGCCCGTTTCAACATATTGATAGCAACGGTAAAGTTTATTTACATTTTTTATGAAAGAAGGCAACAAACGAATAAGCAGTTCACCTTATGCTAAATGACCACTTTAACAAATCGAGATTGGCTTAAATTAGTTAGTGAAAGAATGAGAAAAAGACATGTAGAGAGAATGGGAACGTGATGCAAATGAAAATGGGACCTAAATCCCCAGAGGAAATGTAGATATACATATAAAGTTCTTTTACTTCACCCCGATAAACTACTGCCCGTAGTTGTAAAGCATATAAAGATTCTATATCTAATTGTATTTCTTATTATATAAACATAAAATTATTGCAATACAGAGAAGACAAAAAAAATTTATAATTTCGAAAAACGTTCATCCGAACATAGTGAATGTATGAATAAAAGGATAAAAAAAAAAGAAAATCTGGCATAGCGTAATAATAACTTGAAAGGATTGATTTTAAATAATGAATTGCAAAGCGGCCTTTATACTGTTGTAATATTATATGTATAGAAATGGCAGCAGCTAAAACGGGAAGCGGCCAATACATCCAACTTGCTCATACCTTGGGAATTACGCATCAAGGAAATCGAATCGCATTTTGGATCAGTGGTGGCCTCCTATTTTACTTTCCTACGTTGGCTCTTTTGGGTAAACCTGGTCATCGGCTTTATTCTGCTTGTATTTGTCATCACTCCAGAGGTATTGGCATTTAATTATAATTAATTTACAGATAATTTTTACGTTTATGACTCATACAGAAAGTATTTTTAAACGTTCTTATAAAGGAAGTTATCCTGTTACATTTATTTTGTAGTTTTAAACCCTTTATTGATATTATATTTTAATAATATAAAAGAAATAAATAAAAAATAATGTGCATCTTACGTTAGATAATTGCTAAGAAAAAATATTTAAATTTGCAAATTTGTGCGGCCTTATCTTTTAAACTTCTTTTATTTTATTAATATATTAAAACTACAAAAGCCGCGAATGAAAAAAAAAAATCAAGCAGCGAGTGTTTAAATATGTCGTTATTTACTTTACATGATTATTCAAAATGTTTTGAACTTACAGTATCTAACGGCAAATCCATTGCAAGATGGTGAGAGGAAAATCATAATGGAAGAAGAACGTCGAAATTCTACAAACCTGCTCACTATGTGGGAGTTTGACGGCGTTTTGAAATATTCCCCAATTTTTTATGGATATTACAGTAATGTGGAAAGACCAGAATATCGGATGCCTCTCGCCTATTTTCTTACTGGTTTAGTTGTATACATTTACAGTTTTGTCGCTATACTGAGGAAGTAAGTTAAATATAACTTTTATGGATACGTTGTGCACGATGACGGTCTGTCCGGTTGTTTAAGTTTGTGACTAAATATTACTTTTATACTTTTATATAAAAACTTCTCTTTATTACAAAAAATATTTTGTAAAATATATTCTGCTCACGAAGGTTTTTATTTAAAAAAATTGCGTTTTTAATTTAAATTCTCGTTTTATGGCATGTAATTACGATAACAGCGAATATGTTGTATACAGTATATTTGGTGTTAAAATTATTATACGTAATATTTAAGCCTAGTAAATTGCACAGAAAGACTAAAACTGTTTCTTGTTTCCAGAATGGCTGAAAACTCAAGAATGTCCAAACTATCAGAAAAAGAAGATGAATGCATATTCTCTTGGAAACTATTCACAGGATGGGATTTTATGATAGGCAATGCAGAAACAGCTCATAATCGAATCGCATCAGTTATTTTAGGTTTTAAAGAGGCACTGTTGGAGGAAGCTGAGAAAAAGAAAGATCCACGAAAGTGAGTAGCTTGCGTCAACAGCCACAGATCAGTTGCATCTCTTGCATTAAATATTTTTTGTTTGAATTCGTTTCATTTTCGCTGTATAAAATCACCCCATATGATCGTTCAGAATCTAAAAAGTTCACAGAACAGAGAATAATAATTGATATATTTGTCTGTCTCAGCATAGCTACACGCCAGAATTTTTTATATACTTTTAAAAATAATTGGACGATTATAATTAATTAGATATCTTATTTTAAAATAAATTAATTAATTTACCATGGTTTTTACAGCTGGCGTATCATTTCGCTACGAGCGCTGGTTACTATTTGCGTTATCATTCTTCTTGGCCTATCAGCATATGTTGTTGTAACAGTTGTAACTCGATCAGATGATAACTCTAAGCCTAGAAATTGGTTGAGAGAAAACGAGACAACTCTCGTAGTAACTGCGATCTCACTTACCTTTCCGGTGTTCTTTGATTTTTTAGGATTATTAGAACACAATCACCCTAGAAAACAATTAAGACTACAACTTGCAAGGTAATCTTTTTCTTAATAAAATTAATTAAATATGTTACTTTATTTTCTGACTGAGGAATTACGTTTTTTTGTTTTTCAGAATTATGTTGTTAAATTTGCTCAACCTTTATTCCCTAATTTTTGCTCTGTTTAGCAAAATTCAAGGTATGAGCGCTGAATTAGATTCGTTACAACCAATTTTTAATATAAATGAATCGATCATGGCAGAAAACGCTATTGATTTAACGCAACCAGTAAATAGCGTCTCAAGTTCGTGCCATGAAATTATTATTCCATGTTTGCCATGTCATTTACTGTCACCATCGATATATGCTCCTACAGAAGGTAATATAGTTGAATTTAGTTCAACAGAAGTAACACAACTAACGACAAATATAAAACCCCTTTTAACCCCTCAAAAATTATTTAAAAAAACAAAGTCTATTAAACCAGAAAATTTAAAAATCTACGAAGATGATGAAAATAATATTATGAATGACAAAGTAACTACAGAAAATAGTATTTTACTTATCATGAAAGAACTTGACAGATTAAGAAACATAAGTTTATTAACAAACTATTCTATACAATTTGATGAAAGTACACCTGAAGATCGTGAAAAGGATATCGAATATAATGAAACCACGCCTGTGGATACAAGTGTTTATTCTAGTTCTTTTGCAAGCATTGATCAACTTATTAGCCACAAGGATGAGTACTTATCAATAACTAGCACAAATACATACTTAACCAACGATGCTATTTCCACAACAATTGATTATGTAGAAGAAGATGTGATATCGACATTTACAGGTTCAAATATTATCAACGAAGTAACATCAGAAACAACAGAGAGCCCTTATTTTAATTTAAACACAATGAATCAAGTAACTCAAAGTGGTTTGAAAAAGGAAGCAAAAGAATATACTGAAGATTCAGAAGGAAGTTATGAAAGCAATATTTATGCTTCAATAATTCCTTCAATCGCGACAATGTATGATGACACAAACTTAAACGTTAATGAAGTCACAGAAATATCTGGAATAACGAATTATCCAATTTATAATGATGAAAATGTTCAAAGTTCAGATATATATACAAATAACGTTAACACTACTACTAATGTTGACGAAAATAAATGGGAAGAAGACGAAAATACGACGATTGTTCCGGATTTTTCAACAACAATTATTAATTACTTAAATACTTGTAAAAACATTTCTTTTAATTGTTCTGTTAATTGTAATGGCAAGAATATAACGAAAGTGTTTTTTTTGTCTAATTGTACTGTATCTGACATCAAATGTTACATGAATCAATGTGAGTATAAACAAACACAAAGAGATGGAAGAAAGAGCCAATTAAATATAACCGTTATTGATAAAGTATATTATGATCAAAATAATAGAAAAATGTATAACTTAACAAAAGAAACCAAAAAGAAATTATTAAAACTCTGCTGGGAAACAATGTTTGGACAGGAGTTAGTAAAATTAACCGTGATGGATTTGGTAATATAACTTAAATTATACGTACATAATTATAACTAGCTTAAAATAGACAATATATTATTATCACACTCGTTGATTTCAGGTAGTTGGATTGTTTGGAACATTATTTTTTGATTTCTTCAGGGCTCTGTTTGTCCGATATATGAATCAATGTTGGTGCTGGGATTTAGAAAAGAAATTTCCTGAATATGGTGACTTTAAAATTGCTGAGAATATATTGCATCTGATAAATAATCAGGGAATGGTTTGGATGGGAATGTTTTTTTCTCCTGGTCTTGTTATTTTAAACGTTTTTAAATTAATGACATTAATGTATCTAAGATCTTGGACTGTTATGACCTGTAACGTTCCACATGCAGTCGTATTTAGAGTATCTAAAAGTAATAACTTTTATTTGGCTTTATTATTAACAATGCTATTTCTTTGCGTTTTACCCGTTGGGTATACCATTGTGTGGGTCAAGCCTTCATGGCACTGTGGGCCCTTTTCAGAATATGAAAAAATATATTATATTTTAACAAGCAATATTTACAAATTACTCCCGAAAAGCTTAAATTTCGCTCTTGAATACATTGCATCACCTGCAATAGTAATTCCGTTGCTTGTACTTCTAATACTTATTATATACTATCTTACATCACTTACCAATTCATTAAGAGAGGCCAATAATGATTTAAAGGTAATATTAATTGTCAAAATTAAACAATTTTTGTTAAGTTATTGCTATAACACCTGAGAGTAATTTTTCTTTTAGATTCAATTACGTCGTGAAAGAACAGAAGAAAGAAGAAAAATGTTTCAGTTAGCTGATACAAGAAGACGTATAGGATCATCTGCAGTTGAAAATACGCCCTTTTCACGTTGGAAAAGAGCATTGCCAGCTCTTCCTGTTTCTAAATCTATTGATTCAGACGATCGCAAGACAGCAGATGAAAGTAAAGAACATCTGAAGAATACAAAACGTAAAAATAATTATGATTTTATTAAGTGCAGGGAAAGTTACATTTGAGTGTCTCAAGTTTAAGAGTTTTAATGTATGATTTTCTTATCAGGTGGTGGTATTTTCGCAAAAATTGTTGGACTAGCACTAGATAAAAAGCCTGAAGTGGAAATTACATTGCCATCTTCATGTAGTGTCGATCGCGATGGTGATGTCTTCTATGAAACACTGCCTAAAGAAAAATTAAAAACTAAAGACGTAGCGGTTACAAAAATAGCCGAACATAAGAAAAAATCCAACGTTGATTTCAAATCAAATGACGGCAATGTAATGAAATATAGAAGTGAACAAGGTTGTCTTATAGTTAAAATTGATAAAATATGTGAACGCACTGAAAAGAAAGCTGTTTTGGAAAAATTGAAGGAAGACAAAATTATTGAGGAAGAATTGCAGTCACTACCATCCAAAACTCTTATTAAAGAATGTTATAATACTAAAAATGATGGTAGAAAAAAATCTTTTAATAGAAAACAAACTTCAGAATCGAGCACACACTCAAAGCAATCAGATTCTATTAGTTCTGTTATACCGGTAATAACTATTAGTACAACGGAAAGTGACGAAGAACAATTACATACCAAAGATTTAGATGAGCAGAAAAAGGAAAAAATCGAAATTAATCCAAGCCCAAAACAAGCGTTATCTCAGACAAATCGAAGTTGTTCCGACTTAAAATCACTTCGAAGACAAAGTAGTGTTGATAGCATAAACGATAATAAAGCGCCAAAAGAAAAGAAAACAGAAGAAGGATACAAATACCAATACTCTTTATAACTGTTTTATCTGTTTGACATTCAGACAATATGTATTTTCATAAAATTCATAAGCATTCAATTAAATACCAATTTGATTCATATTTATAATTTATAACTCATTTTTAGAACGTGAGATTTACAAACGATATGTTAATTAGATGTAAAATACAGTAATAATTATAAGAATTCTTTTTTAATTCTACTAGAAATAGATTGTTAAAAACCTCATCAAAATCATATTATTTGTAGGTAATTTTATTGGGGATTTATTGATTTTACAACCTCGTTTACATTATGATGATTTTGTTTTGAATATTAATAAAATTCTAAACTTAAAATTAGGTGATATTGTCTTGTTGTGATGTTGTTGCTGGTTACAAGATTGAACAACAGTTTTCAATCTCTTTACGTCTATAAGGAGTAACAAAATAAAGCTAAATAAAAATCATTAACACATTATTAGCGTTAGAATGCACTCTATACTAAAATATATAACAACAAATAAATAAATACTTAAAGATTTGGTGTGGTTTTGGCAAATCCTATTTATAATATGGATTCCGTATTCTGTCAACTGCTTAATGCGAAATTTTTTATTTACTTGTACTTACTAATGTATGTAATATTGTTTATCGCTTTAAATATATTTTTTTTACAGTAAATCAATAAAGTTTTTATCAATTTGTGTACTTCATTACTGATTACACTTCATTAAAATGATAATTTTTTAGCAAATACCGAATACTATTCTATAGTATCAGTGCGGAAGATCAATTGCTGTAGAAGGCATTAGGGAAATCCGTTGTTCAGCAGTGGGCTGATGGATGGATGATGGTGATGACAACATACTAATATTGCGAATGATATACATATCAGTCATCATATATATGCATATGTCTAAGTCTAAATTTTGAATAAAATTACAAATTAATGCGAAATATTTTGAGACAAATCTACATAATTTAATATTGGCGATTTATAAATAAACTTTTGGAGATTTATAAATTAAAAAAAAATGTATTAATTAAGTTTCCTGAAGTTACATGATAAAAATCAGAAAAATCAAGACAAACGTCTACCAAATTATATAACAATGAAATGGTTGCATTCGTACCGGACGATCATATATGCACAAACAGGTCGGCGCACAAGCTATCTCTTCTCTGAATTAGTGAAACAAAAAAAAATAATGTACGCTACCCTTCTCGAACCCTGAGGCGTAGTATCTTCGTGTGGAACGTCATTCGGTGGCTGGCCGGCGTGCGCGCAACATGGAGCGTGCTGTCGCGCTCTTAATTTTGTATTTAAGCTTCGCGCGCGCAGAAATATTAACACCCCCGTACTTTAACTTAGCACTCGGAAAGAAAATAACCGCAACGGCTACGTGCGGCGACGAAGGTTCAGAGCTCTACTGTAAACTAGCCGGCGCCAACGCAGACCACGATGAACATGTGATACAAGGACAGGTATTATTTTTTTCTTTATTGCACATTCATCTTCTAAGAATTTTGTGACAGTTAATAATATTATATTGTTTACCTTTTTGTGTGCCGATATGGCGTACCGCCGTGACTCTAAGCAGGCGAACGTTTATTTTTAATCCTTGCATACTATATAAAGTTGTACGGTTAGAATATATTTTAAATACTTTTTTATTTGTGCTAGTTTATATTCACAGACGTTGCAAATCTTATCATTGTTTACGAGAATTGAATTAATCGTTATTATTTCATGTGTTATTGAATTATTTTGACATGGACATTTAGGGAACGACTACTGGACTAAAAGATTTGTTTCTTTACTTACTTTACTCCTATTTGTTAAAGTCACAGCCTTCCAGCCAGCGTAGCCAGTAGCGACCTAAACGGGAACTTGTGATAACGCTGTTATCTCACCACGTCGCGTCCTGTTAGCCAACCATCCCACTGATAATGAGAACGGTCGCGTCGCTTCTTCGTAACGAAAACTAAACTTATTAACAACTTTTACAACATGACCACCATTTTTATTATAAACTGAACCTTACTAGTTAATTCTTATATGAACAAAATATATATCATAAAATCCGTTAACAAGGCTTTTTCAAATCACTAGCATAAATAAACAACAGCTTGCAATAATTTAAAGATGAATCATTCAAATCACACATTTCGCTGTGGTCAGCGGTTTCTGTCAGTCAAATAACATATTACCTATATGTTACATGGTATACTACGTTTATTTAAGACATTAGCATACCTATCTTTTTTATGTGTTATTGGTGATACAGTTTTTTGTATCACAGTTTGTTAACAAACACCATATTAATTTTATTTTAACACGCAAAATTATTTACAAAGAAAAAATATATTGTACAAAAGTTCATTCATCGTTATCCGGTGATAGTGAGTTCATAGGTTAAGAGAACATTTTGTAAAGGCCATTACACTGTAATGTATTAATACAAAAATGTAATTGTTGCGATAAATAAGCGAGCAGTGTTAGGAAGTTAATAAAATCTATGATTGAAAATAAGACTACAAATACAACCTTTACCAGTTTTTAATTTTCCTTAAACTGTTCCATCCAAGTTATTTGTTTCAATTTAATAGTCAGGTATTGAACAATTTTAGACAATTACATTCATATTATAGTAAAAATGGTAAACTTGTTCTCATACAACAGGAATCATCAAAAGCATAAAACAAAAATTCGCTAATAATCAAATAGAAAGATAGAAAATAGAATCGAAACCTTCTGTCTGAGTCTGAGCCTTTAACCGCTGCGCTATGAGGTCGTTTGTTTGAATAAATATAATTACAACGTATGACATAATAAGTCTGACCATAAATTAGTGAAACATATTTTTTTTTCTGACTATAAATTTAGAATGCGTGAATTTTGTTAGAAGTTTCATCTAAGCCATTGGAATACTTCGTGACATTTCGGGGAATTTCGTTGGTGTTCGGCACGACTCTTGGTATTTTTGCGGACATGTGGTGGCCAACTGCGTTTGCGCATCCAAACCTATACCGATCTTTTGTTTCGCTCCAATCCTACACAATGCCGTCCAAATTTGAATGCTTTTTGTGTAGACACATGCTATTCTCGTGTACCCAAAGAGAACGAGTTTATGAATGAAGGGATATATTGAGTGTTTTGAAAAGATCCTTTTCTTGTTACGAAACTGGGAAGATAAAAGATGAAAATGAAGATACGGAAATATTTTTAACACTATCACAAATTATTAAAACAGTGGCAAAAGATAAGATGGTAAAAAAGAAAAAGCAGATTAATCTTTATATCATATATTTATATATTTACACCCCTCATTTAAATGCCGATAACCGTATTAAACAGTAAAGCTTAAGCCCTCACATAAATATTATTCCTTCGTTCCTTAATCTCTAAATGTATGTATAAACAGGTTTGCGATATTTGCGATGCCAACAATGAAGCGAAGAAACATCCGCCAGAATACGCCGTCGACAGCATGGAGACCTGGTGGCAGAGTCCGCCGCTGTCGAGAGGGATGAAGTACAACGAAGTCAACCTGACGATTGATCTTGGCCAAGTAAGTTCTCTAGCTCTCTCATATTAAGTTCGTATATTTATATTTAGAGTTGATATAGGCAGTGATTGCTGATATATAGTAACAATCACTTCGTGCTTAATTATTATAATAGAATAATAGTACTTATAAGCAATAAATAAAAATGTCTCAATTTTTCATTTCATTCTTTTAACGCAGACAGATAGGTAGGCAGGGAAACAAATGCAGTCAATTACTAAAATAAAAAAATAACGATTTTCAATACATTCGGTCATTTTTATCTTTAATGTACCTGATCATTGTTGAAGTAAAATTGCAAAAAAAAAAATTGAATTCATCTGTCCAAGTTAAGTACTTGAAAGCCTAAAGTACCCTCTATATATTATCCGATTCGATAACCGTCCCGAATATAAAAGAGAATGATTCAATTTTAAAAACTTAACGCTTGAATTTTTTTAAATTATAAAATATAACTAATTAATTACACATAAGACATAAAATGAACTTCAATGTTACTTTACAATGTAAATTATGCATAAATTCCAATCAATAGCCAATGTTAAATAAACATCAACAGAAGGGCCAAATTTA
This sequence comes from Papilio alexanor hazarajatica, assembly GCA_018246295.1. Taxonomy (NCBI): domain Eukaryota; kingdom Metazoa; phylum Arthropoda; class Insecta; order Lepidoptera; family Papilionidae; genus Papilio; species Papilio alexanor. The sequence continues at coordinate 25,736 of DWLR01000295.1, forward strand.
AACTGTGGTTAAAGCGAGTCATTTTGTCCACACGTTTCCATCTACGCTGGTCATAGCATATCCCAGATCCCGAAATAGTGCCATTATACGATACTGTTAGTGCGTTGAACTCAACGTTACCTCATGTTAAGCTGTTAGAGACATTAATATAATAATAGACCAGATTTCATGAGTACAACGTCTACGCACCATCAACACAAAAATAATGATTATAAATCTATTGTTTCTTTTGGAGTAGCTGGAATAATATTTTTTAATACAGTGAAATGTTATAAAAGTTCGGGTCATATTTTATTATAAAAGCGCTGGTCATTTTTTATTGGAATATATTTGTGTATCCTCGTGACTGTTATTCACTTCGAATATTGATAGTCAAAAAAGTGTATTTATCTATGCTCTCGTTGTATATAATCCAATTAGAGTAGGCAGAAAAACAAACGCTACCCGCTTTTTAGTGATTTTTTTGTACTTAAAATTTTACAAGGCTTTTAGTATAATTCCTTTAAAAATGGTAATGAGAAATTTTCTACATGAGACTCCAAAAAAAAAAATTCATTGTTAATAAAAGTATGTTCTACCTTACTTATGTCCGGCCTTATCATATTGCAATAAAATAAGACTTGGGTTTTGTATATGAATCAGGAAATATTCATTCAAATGCGACAAGACTACTAAATCTTACTGCTAAGCGTTAGCATAACTTTGTATTATATAATAAAAACCACCACGCCTTGTGTTCATCCTTATCTAGATTGAACTTTATTACTTGATTTGTCTACGAAAAAGCAACTAATTTATATTCATTACACTTTATTTGTGTTACTGTACGCAATAAATATTAATTAATACATATTATGTACATAATAATATTTTGATATTGTCAGTGTCCAAAACTGTTGCTCACGTTTGGAGTAGGTAGGTATAGGTAAGTATAAATAAAATGCTTGCTCAGCGAATTCTTAGACGACTTGTTCATATGTATATCATACTGCATTTTGATCCCAGCGAAAGTCTAGCGAAATGAATTATCCTGTTAATAATTTTGTTACGTTTATGTATTGTTTAAAAAAAAGTATAATACCTTTATCCCTTTACAGTTAGTTTACAAAATTGTTGAGCTCTCATAAAAAATCAATAAACTGAAATTTATACATTGCCATTTACATCAAAATTACTGGTAAGAAATTGCGCAGACAATTATGTGTATTTTGTACTATTTCGAGCAAAAAAATTTAGTCAATATCATATAAAACACCTTATATAATTAAATACCCTATATTAAAATATAATCCCGAGGAGGATTGTCGTCTGATAGGCGGTTGGTTGTAAAAACTATAGCTAAACCAGTCACAATATGGAGAACAGCAGAATCCAGGAGATATGGAAGAGTACGCACTTAATGTGCCGACATAGGGTAGGTGGGAAAAGGGTGGGAAGATTATGATGAGCGTAAAAAAAATAAGCCCTTTGTAGTTAACTTCACCGGGCCGTCTTTGGATGAATTTAGAAAGATAATGTAATTTTTTAACACTGTGTCTTTTTTGATCTTTTGATTTATTTTGAACCCGGGTTGAAAACTTTATAATTATAATTGTAAACGTTGAGCTAACATCAGTAGTGTCACATGTTAAGTTAACGCAACTTCTTTAATGCACACTAAAAACATTGTCCCTTCATTGCTTTGCGCCTGATTTATTATTTAACTGGCTATTTTTATTGACTGACCGGTTGCCGCAGTTGCAAGACACTTGCCTGTCGCGCCGCAGGTCGTGGGTTCGATTCCCACCCAAGACAAACATTTGTATGCATGAACATGTCTGTTTGTCTTGTGTCTGGATGTAAAGACCACTGGAGGACGGGCAGCAGCGTCCTTTTCTTAGTACGGTGGAACATACTGCGATCGCCAACCCGCCTGCCAAGCGTGGCGATTATGGCATATTTCCCTCCAGTGATGTTATCAATGGGGGAGGCCTATGTCCAGCAATAGACGATCATAGGCTGAGGTGGTGGTGGTGGTGGTGGCTATTTTTTTGTGTTCATTTTAATGCTTTATATGTTATTTTTAATTTAAAAAAACGGGAAAGAGTGTCGCCTATCACAGCCTAGAGTGGTATCCTTAATAGCTTAGCTGTCTCTCATAACTCTAGTTACTGTAGTTAGCTTCATAATAATAACCATCCTGAACACAATCTAATTGCGTACTTTTTCAGTGTACAATTTAATTAATTTGTCTATTTGCTATTGCCTCATATTAATATGAGATTACGTAAAGTTTAAATTCATTAAAAATCCGTGCAAAAAAGCAGCGCAAATTGAATAAAATTTAAACATAAATTAAGTTTTTGAGAACATTTACGCAACCAACGTATACCTACATATAATCACACATTTCATGCGTGTTAGTTATTCATACAGGATACTGTGGGCGGCGATAGCATACTACAGATAATAAAAGTTTTATGCCGTGAACTAATATTAAAGGGCGATGTTACGATGTCCGTTATTATATTTTGGATGCGATTAGATCACAATAACAGCATTCTACTTTAAAAATAATTTAGAACTAACGTATAGCGATAACCCCATCGAGATAAATAGCGTAGCGTTGATAAAAATTGACTATTAAATTAGTGACGTTTAAGTATATCTATTAATTTCATACGCTGTAACTATTTCTATTTAGATAAAATTAATTCAAAAGAATAAATTATATAAAACATTAACATATTCATTGCACTGCTGAATTACTAGAAATAATTAAAATAGAGCGTATAATGGTATGTTTAGATATAAACTAAATCTCGGACGATGCGTTTTATGACAGATATCCTAATTTGTGGAGTTGTCCAGAGTATCATTATTCATTATTTATATTGCTTACTTATTGTCGTAGTTCTTTTTTCAAATAGGGAACATAAATGGGTAAAATAAAAAATAATTCGAAAAAATCCCTTAAATAAATAGGTTGTAATCTTTTAATATTATATATATATATATAT
>DWLR01000296.1:0-28713 GCA_018246295.1 Papilio alexanor hazarajatica
GGTCGCAAGTAAGATGTACATATATACATATATTAAAAATATAATCAACGATGTCGAACCAGTTATGTAACTTTTTTTAATTGATGCTACTTTTGGGAGCTAATTAATATCGCATTCATTTGGTAAAAGTCAACCCGATCGTTTAACTAAACCAGTTTGTATAATTAATGCTTGCGATAATCATTTGTGTAAAATCAATCGGTCATATTGAGAACAGCAAGTGCGTATATATAATAAGCGTATTAATTCTAATTAGTCAAATTACTTATTACATTGTACATCCTATATCGCTAACTCCTACTTAATGAAAAACTCCTTAAAATTTAGAAATTGCTTAGGTTTGCGTAGTTATTGTTACCCTTGTATTTAAACATTTATAGCGTAGCAACCACTCTCAATAGCAAAACACTGCATGAAACAGTTCAACAAGCCACAACATTTTGCCACAATAAAGCAGAAATTCTTGATTCAGCGAAGAAAAATGAGAAGGAACAAGGAGATGAAGAAGACGAAGTGATTAACCTCGAGTCACCACCAAGCATTGAACAAGCTTTGCATGCCGCAAAACTATTAGAAAAATTATTTGTATTCAACGAAGATTATCCCAATGAGTAATATACAACGAAATATATTTTTAAATACTGGCATTGTAAAAAACGACAAAGATAACTGATTATAATTTAGTGATATAGTTGATGTACATATTTTCATTAAATTTAATCAAACTTAAAACGCACGTATTCGTAAAATTATTTTTTTTCTTACTTTTTAACTTTGACCGAAACTCTATATAATGCAATGTAATACCCGATCTCGTGAATTTCGCTATATAGAGTTTACACTGTACTTAATGAAACTATACCGTTTTATTTCACTTTACACTCATGACAAAAATATTTTTTCGGTTAATAATAAAAAAAAATATCTAGATCTGATAAACTTTAGGACCTTCAGACAACCTTCGGACGCTCATATCATATCGAAAACAAGCGAAGCTTACATTGTAAAGAGTTAGCTAAGGTGTTAAAAAAATAAACGTTCGCATTGACGTGCATGTTCAACACAGAACATGAAATCCTTGGTGTAAAATTACATTCTAAGTATATTTGCTAATGACAACATTTTTAGTTCTCTATGGGCCATTATGTTTTTTATTGTGAAAATTTTCATTGTATGCACTATGTACATATGTCAGTAAAAAAAATAATATTATTCAATAAATTTTATTAATTACCAAAATTAACTCGTATTATTTAACATGCGAAAGTGGTCCTTCGAGTCGGATATGAACCAGCGACCTATGGATCGCCTTGTACGGACCTATTTTATAAGATTTATTATTCAATAGCGTTATTGCTTAGATATTAGTATGCATTGGTTGTAACGGTTCACAATGGAATAATAATAATTATCCTTAAAACGGGCTCAGTTGAGAATATCGCTTAAAATCTTTGCGATTAAGTAAATTTTAACCGTTGACTGGAGACAATGGGACAGAAGTTGACGATGCCAGCCGACACTACTGGCCGACGTGCACATATGTACTGCATTTTTTGCGCACGTACGCACACAACGTGTCGTGTCGGGCGACACGACGACTCGTTTACAACCAGTCTGACCAATGGCCACGTGATGGCTCGTAAAGGCAGTAAAGATTCATCTGTATACATTATATACAATCAATACATTAACCGAATTACCGCTCAGTGGAATTATAGAATCTCCAACTATACATAACGTACATTGTTGTGCTGTTAATATTAAGTCTCAACTCAAAACAGTTAATATTAAGTCGGCGACGAAACGGTACAGTAGGTATAGTTTTATATAAACTTTTCAATTCAAAGAATTTATTTATAGGCTGTAGTGGGTAGACGCCTTTACCCGTCTGGCATGCATTGCCGCTGACTGCTTACCCAGAGCTTTGTTTACTATTTTACTTATTTATTAAATAGACTATTTACATACCATACCTTAATGTTACACAGTGTTTTTGTTTTCGTAGAGCAAAACGATTTATTTTCCTTCATTAATAATTTACACGAGTTAAAAATAGTTATGTAATAGATGTGTTTGTAATAGATACACCGAAGTGTGTAATTATTCGAGTGCGTGAGAGATTGCGCGCGTCGCAGCGCCTTTCGAACTTGCAGATGAATTAATAATCCCATCCTCACATCATTTGAAGCATTATTTATATATTATAACCGTCTTTTAACCTGCCCTTACCTGCTAATGTGAGGTCATTTCCTCGGCTCTGTTTTGTGATTATTTTAACGACTCGAACATATATTACTTTTTAATTTTCTAGCTTCCTCGAATGATCGATCTTTGTACTCCTACAGACACGGAAATCATTTTATATAAAATTATTTAATTACGTGACAGCATGTTATGCATAGCAGGTTGTCAAAATGTATTTAAGCCGCTACTCAATATAAGATCGATTCATAAACTTATTTTTTTGCATTTAGATAAGCAGCTGCTCTGATTGTTGCGAGAGCTGAACATTCGCCGATGTCGTAGAAGGATGCAAACAATTTCTCACCGTAGTGTGATTGTGAAGAAAGCTCGTTTCAATACGACCAATTCATTAAGATATTATATTTATAAAATATTATATATGGATGCATTAACAAATTATATCATATCATATTAGAAAAGGGTGGGAAAGGGAAGAGGACTAAAATTAGGCCTCCGGTACCTCACTCATCAGATGAAACGTAGAATATTTTTACTTCAAGCCTGTCTTCTGTGAGGTCGTGGTATTTCACCGGTCTAGCGGACCATTCGTGCAACAGATGTTGTTGTTGCGGACTCTACCACTGTTTTGTTTTTCGATATTAGATTTTGTGAAAATAGATAGGTAGGTTTGGGGCAGGTAGACAGTGATTAGTATGCGCAACAACAAATATTTATGATTGTATAAAATATCATACGAAAACAATGTTGTCCCTTTTAATCGAACCTAAGATCCGCAGCCTAACACCCGCTAGATGTCGGGATCATCTAAGCTGTAAACTTTTACTGCAATTGAAAGATACACCTTACTTTACGATGCGCCTGTCCTGGCACGTCGCGTCCCTTCGTTAGTTTCATTTTGGGGCCGCAGCGTGCGCAGGCGCTGTTCATTAATCGGCTGTAATTACCGCTGGCGCTGTTCTTATTCCGAGGCCTTAATTAAAGCCTAGCCTTATCTTTAGATGTGCCCTCGAGGTGTGATGTTGGCCTGTAATGATGACGTTAGCCTCTAGTGTCCATGTCCTAAGATCACATGCGTCGATCGATAATATTAAAAAGAGAATTTACTATCTCTTTTCAAATATTGAGCATTTTGATTACTAGAATGGCCTAAATGGCGGACAATTAATTATTTAAGCTAAGATCATCTGACAGATTAGACCTGAGAATTATTATTTTTTTGTAATTTAATATCATCTACTATTTAATAAAATTGCACCTTAACAATATCAAATGTTTGATATTTAATAATAAATAACATTAAATCTATATACATTTATCAGCAGCTATCATTTTGGTAGTTTCTGTTTACGATATGGCAAGTGTGGCGAGGCACATCATGCCACGTTAAATGTACGCTGATTACATTTGAACCTTCCCCACTTTAAACAGCCTACAGCCGTCAAGGCGTGAGTGACGTAATCGGTGTGATGTTTAGGCGTTTGTTTGTTCGTTTCTACAGATAAATAATCATCACGCGAGCAAAATACACAATATATACCCAGCTGATAAGCATAAAGTTTGGTGTTTTTTATAATAATAAATAAATATAATCTCCTTCTTTTATACTTTTCTTCCGCATCCGCGTTGAAGTCTGCTGATTTACTGAAAGTTTTGTTAATTGTATTTTTCTACAGCATGTTGTGTTTTCTATTGAAGGATTTTTCGTATTGGTAAAGCTTGTTGACGTCTAATTTTACCGCGATAATGGTCTGGTCCGATTGAAGCAACATGACAATCACACTGCATGCAGCTCTGAAGCCGAAAGTTCGACATTATAAAGCTACGCACATGATAAACAATACAGCGGATTTCGCAATACAAATGATAAATTGGCAAATGGCATAAACCGATACCACCCGAAGTAAACACCAGTTTGTGTTTGTAGTTCGTTTGCAGTATATTAAGACTCAAGTTGTCTTTCGTTTACTATTTCAAGCTAAAAAATATTTTAGGATAATGTATAAACATTGAGTTATATGATATATACGCTAATATGTACTTGTATAGACATAAAGGCTACAGGCTACATACGCATGAATATAATGTATTATACTGTTTTATACTAATTCATATTTTAATTTTCTCATAAATATTATAAGGAAACTAAAATGTTTGTAATCTATAGTGAATTACTTAATGATTTTTCCGTTTTCGTTTTTTTTGTTTAGTTGGAATTACTTGGAACAAATTAGGACTAATGTAAGTGATACTAAAACTTCAGTATAACTAAGAGCTATAAAAGCACAAAAACAAATGAGAACATTAGTAAGACTAGATTATTTCAAACTGAATATTTACTTTTACTTAATATATTTCATGTCGCACACTAATTAGAAGGGAAGCGGCCGGCCGCTATGCGACGGTCATTTTATTAAAGGACTTCACGATAATTATATACGACGGTTTTAATGTCGGTAAAGTTTCATAAACGAGCTCGTGATCGCAATACCTGCGGCTTTCGAATAATTGCGTCTTTACATCCAATCGGGCTAGTTAAACTCATCATCACCATCATCTCAGCCTATGGTCTTCCACTGCTGGACGTAGGCATTGTCTAATTTTGCCCGCAGCGAGGGATCCCGTCTCAGTACCTAAGTCATCACTAACACCACACAGACAGACAGTTACATTAAGACAGTTAAACTAACACTTAAAAAACTTACACTTAATTTGTTAGATGTCGAAAATCACTGTTGTCAATGTATATTGGATGTAGTACTTCTTCATGAAAGGCAACTTTTTAATACAAGTTAGATGGAAGTGAACGCTCTCCCGCTATTTCGTCACGGTCAGCCATCGCTCCCACCACATCGCTTCACTCACAGGTTCGGGGGCGTCAATTTAAGCATGAGATCACTGTACTGTCCGTAACCTCGGTTATATTTATTTAAATATATAAGTGTATGTGTGCTGGTGTATTGAGATACCTCTCGCGCGGACTACAGCCGCGCGCGGCATTGCGACTTTTTTGATACGGCGCTTCTTCTGTTTGGTATAGGTTATAAATGTTATGATCAATTATAATAGATCTTCATTGCTTTAAAGTTGCTGATATTGATGGCCATATTCGCTGTTTATCAGATTTTTAAGGGGCGGGGCAATGGTTAAGGTGGTAGGTGGGAATGACCCTGATACCTTAAATCACAAGATCGAGATTAGGTAATGGCCACTATTCGTATAATAAAAAAGCATTAAAAAGTTACATAAACTGGACTTTTGGTATTTGCTTATAACTAAAATTTATGATTGTCAAATAAGTGCGAAATGTAAAGTGCAAATGTATTAATTGGGTGCGTGTCTGGCGAGGTGCGAAACCTCCTCGTGGTCACGAGCTGCCCTATTTGCGACGCCGTGCAAAATTATTTTAGCAATCGGCAAAGTTTGTCGCAACTGTATACAATGCGATGTAGTGTTATTTACCAACGCTTTAAACTCTGTTAAAAGCAAAGGTTAACCAATGTTTTAGAATACGTTTGGTTACAAATATTTTTTTTTCATTGCAGGTGACTCATCGTAACGTGGCAGGCGCAGGAATTATGCCAACAAATGAGTTTATTCCGGCAGCGTGCGTACGGTGGGCAACCGTGTGGACGTGTGGTGATGTGATCGATAGTTTAGACTCATCGAGTACATTCTTGAACGTTAATGCCCTCCGAAACGTGTACACGCTCTCCACGTTTCTAATCCAAACTGACGACCTATCTCTGTCGTAAGATATGTTCATACTCGGGGATCAACTTATTCTGGTAGAGTAATGCGTGATCAACACCTCTATTGTAAAAACTAACGGCATTGAGAGGTTACATCTAATCGCGACTTTAGGGTTCCACTTCTAGAAATTGTGTGAAATAATATTGAAAAAGAAAAGTATGTTCAAACAGTTATAATCCTAGAGATTAAATGTTCATTATGAGTACAAATTATTATAAATACAGTTAGTTTGATAATCATTTAAAACAAAATCAGATCTTGGCCAAGAGTTCTTTTTGACATGTAATAAATATAGCAGAGAATAAAAATACCTACTTATACAACAATTTAAAATGTATCACGCCTTTGTATGTTTGTTGCCTAAAAATCGCAAAATATCGATGATGGTGAAGCTATCGATCGTTGTTTTTTATCAAATTCTCGAAACATTCAACTTCAAAAGTTATAATATAGACAATTGTACCACAAACAAACTTAGAAAATAAAACACTCTTGACTCTTTCTGTAACATCACTCGAACGTCAATTATTTCCAATGAGACTTCGATTTGAATTTTTTTATGTCCTTCTTATCTCAGGCCATAATGACCTGTAACATCTCAATTTTAACGGTTATAATGGCGAGGAGAGTTGGCCTTTGTCACTTTTGATACTAGTTGGGAAATTTGAAAGACGAAAATTAATTGATATTTTGAGTCCGGGCGCCGTAACCAATGGACAGCTATCGACAAACAAACAAGCTCTATTGTCACGATAAACGACTCAAACGGTCGCATTAAAATTCTTGCTACCGGAGTAGGATACTTTCGCATAGAGATATATTTCGGAATACATTCAAATCTGATGAAACATAAATATAATTCATGGTATGAAATTGTGTTGAACCACTGAGTGCAGACACGAAGACGCTACTTGGTTGTATGAGCGCGATACCGTCGTAATGCAATATCAAACACGATCGAAAAACAAAGTTCGTACTATTAGAATGAAATGCCAGTGGCGTGCGACAGGATAGGGGCACAGCTTGCCAATTTCTAACATTGGCAGTAGGTTACGCCAGCTGTGATGTGGAGAGCTGTCTACATTCGGCTGTGGGCCAATTTATTACCTTCAAGTGACTGAAAGTTTTGTTTTATAGTTCGTACGGTGATAAAATAGCGCCATTATACAGTGCGCGAAGCAAAATCAAACTATAAAAAGTATTAACTGAATGAAATAGATATTCAAACGAAAATCAAAGTGTGACATAAAAATGTTGAGCGAGACAAGTGAAGTGATCAAAGTGCAAAACGAAGTGCAATTTGTCCCTTGGAAGTGATAGTGTATTGCAATAAGTGTGCCAAAGGTGTGCTAGTGCAGGAGCAGGATGAAGCGCAGCAAGTCGTACACGTGGCTGTCGGGGCTGCTGCGGCCGCGTGGCGCGGACGAGGCGCCGCCGCCCGAGGACTGGGGCGCAGCGTCCTGGGTGCGCGCCGATGCCACGCAGAATGACAGGTAACCATTCCATTTTCCTGTACAATTAAGTGTTTTACACAAATAATTTTGGTAAATTAATTTTGTTCAGTCGAGCAATGGCGATCAGTATGTCCATTTTATGGTAAATTATACGTCAATGAATATAGCCTCCCAATTAATCTATGTATGTTTAGCTTACCTACAAAATTCCTAGCAATTCCGTGAGACGCTAAGGCCAGTAATTTCCTGTAATATTTGTAAATTGCATTGAAGTGATGATAAATATTTGGAACGTATAACTTTAAACATTTAAAATTTTTGTCTGATATATATAAGCGGTTATCTAAAAGTATATTTCACAATTTTAATCGCAGTCGCAATGAAAAAAAGATGGTAACAGCGGAATTTAAATAATTTTTGGCAACTTCATTGGCAATTATAAATATGTTTTAAAAAAATTATATTAATGCCTAATGAATAGTGTAGTATGAATGGCCGTACAGCACAGATTACACGCTTGAAAGGATCGAAAAGATGTAGTAGCGCACTCGGGCTTCTTTGTAAAAAAATCATTGGGACTGTTTGTAATCTTGACTTTAATTCTATTAAATATACTAAATCTATTCAAATAACATTAATTTTTAAAATACTGCCGTAGCTAGATAAGATTGTAGTATGTCGACGTTTGGTTACTGCATTTTTTTATATCTAAGTAAATTGTCACTTGATGAAAAATACATGATAGATTTTATAAATATGTAACATACAAGAACATTAAATTTAAGTTGTCGTACGAGATCAAGACTCATAAGTTGGTCCATAAGTTAAGAGTTTATACAGCGGGCGATGGAGAGAGCTATGCTCGGTGTTTCTCTAAGGGATCAAATCCGGAACGAAGAAATTCGATGGAGTACCAAAGTAGACGACGTAATTCTCAAAGTCAGTGGCTGAAGTGGCAATGGGCCGGTCACATCTGTCGAGCTAGCGACGGCAGATGGGGGAAGAAAATCTTGGAATCGAAGCCGCGGATGGGGATGAGAAGCGTAGGGGAGCGTTCCTTCCAGATGGACCGATGACCTCGTGGACGGCAGGAAGTCGCTGGATGCGGAAAGTGGAGGACCGTATACTGTGGAAGGCATTGGTGAAGGCCTATGTCCAGCTGATATAGGCTGATGTTGATGACGTGCTCGAACGTTACACATCTATTTACTACCTTTTTACCGTTTTCTCCGTCGTCTTTATACCGTCTAAACGTCTTTTAAATCAGGTCATTTCTTACAAGTATAGAATTTCATAAAACATTCAGTTCTTGTAAGTATCAGTTACAAGTAAGTATTAGAACAGGGAACTGTGTCCGTGACCACTCGCCGACAACGTATTCAGTTGTGCCTAGTGCAAGTTTTATCACACTTCGTTTACCGTAAACATCATTTGTATGAAATTTTGACAGCGCCATCTAGTATCCATAGTTTAAATCAAAAACTGTGAGTGTGGTTGAGTGTTACGTCCTTGCTATCGACATCGACAAAGGTCATGCTCGCCAGCGCCAGTGAGAGCGCTCGGCTTGTGATTGGTCGGTTCGAATATTTTGCGAGTGCGAGCGGCAATTTTGATAGTTTGGAGTGACAACAATACGTTAACATAATCGAAGGACTTTCATGTTAATTTTGCAGTGCTAGCTATATCATTTTTGAGTTTATTTATTTCATTTCAATAATTTAATGATAAAATTAGTTTTGTGGGCTGGGCAGGGCGATATATTTTAGTTTACAAATTGCAGCTGCCATCAAATAATTATAATAATAATACTAATACAAAATATTATTTGCATAAATTTCGTACTAAAATAACATAAAAAAAATAAACACGAGGTGTTAACAAGTTGAAATCTCGACCATCAAGAACAAATTACGACAGTAAATAATTGACTACGAAGGATATCAAATGTTCAATAAATTACGTAAAGATATAAAAAATATCAAGTCTATGTAATGTTTAGACTAATTCTAATTTAAAAAAATGTAATTAAGTAAATCAATGTTTGTGTAAATAAATTGTAAAATCGTAAGCCTTTATTGAAATTCAAAATTTTAATATTGTTTTTTAAAGTGTGTGTTATGTGTAAATATATATCATATCTTATAATGTTTTAGCTAAATCGACCATAATTAGGTTTCATGCAAATCAAGTAATACACAATTTACTGCAGCTAAATGACTGAGTATGTCAATGTTATTTGTTTATTCCTTAAGAACGACAGTTGCAAAATTCGTATTACGGAAATAAAGACACCTTCGAAATAAAAAACAAAAAGTTGTAACTATCCGATTTTAGTGGTCGGTTTCATATATTCTACGTATAAATGTATAATTTCAAGATAATTAGAAATAAGGAACTAATGATTACATAAGTTCTGTGAATCGGCAAGAGCAAGGTACGTGCTGCGTGGTGAGAGCGGCCGCGCCACGCGGTGTGCTGCGCCGGCTCTCCCGAAGCCACAGCCGAGCTAGCTGTCATAATAGATTTGCATTAAATCATTGATATTTTTATTTTGTACCAGTTGGTTTACAAATGGAGCTGACTTAAACGATAATAATATTTACAAGCATTCGTAAATTACTTTCTACATCAAGCTGAAGTAATTTTTAGTTTTTATATTTCAAAGTTAATTTTAGTCTCCATAACGATCAAAAAATTCGTTTGTCTAACGAATATATTTATTTATTTTTTGGCGTTGGTACGTATTGTGATGCAATATAAAAAAACCCAGTCAGCGATCAGTGCACAAAGCGCTCACTGATCACGATGAGTCAAAATCGCTTCACGGCTCAGAGACGTGCAGATGTCGCACTCTCATAAAACATTTCAAATCTACAAACAAATACTTTTAACATTTTTATTACTTAATTTTTGAAGCTTGAATCTCGTGGGCAAGGCGCAGGGGCAAGACGCGTCCCCGCGTCTTGCCCCTGCGCTCGGGCAAGGTGCGCCTCCCCTCAGTAGAGATGGGATATACTAGGTAAATTGCGTACTTAGTATTTCAAGTACGAGTATTTGCAAATACTTGTTCCAATTACTAGTTCCTACAAGTATTTAAAAGTATCAACTTTCAAAGTATTTTATTTCTACCATACAAAATACTTATAACACATAAAATACTTTTAACATACAAAATACTTCTAACAAATAAAATACTTATAACACACAAATACTTATAACACACAAAATACTTATAACACACAAAATACTTATCACATACAAAATACTTCTAACAAACAAAATACTTCTAACAAACAAAATACTTCTAACAAACAAAATACTTCTAACAAACAAAATACTTCTAACAGACAAAATAGTTCTGATATACAATATACTTTAACGAAGGTAAATAAATGTACAATAGTTATGCTACATTACATACTTCTAAATACTCGATACTAGTTCTTTCAGTCCCCACATACTCGGTACTTACACGTATTGAGGGAAACCTAGTATCCAAACCTGTTCCAGTATAAAGTCCCACCTCTACCCCTCAGTCGCGAGAGGTAAGAGGGGCACGGAAGGTTTTTTGTGGCCGCCGTTACTCAGAACGCATCGAATTGTTGATTTATTTCTTTATCCGTATAATTATATGGTGAATACTGATTTAGATGCCGAGTGTAACTCGCAGTCGACAGGCAAGTGTTTTTGCATCGATCAAAATTGATAAACATGAGCGATACATGAAATGTCCGGTGCGGGCCAGTAGTACAGGCGCAATGTAAAGTGAACTGGTGTGAGAATTATGTTCACTATTTATGAAGCTATAAATTTTGCTGTCATCTTTTAATGTTTTTCTGTTAGAACGGTGTACTGAAAAAACATGAAGCTAAAATGTCTTCCTGCACATGTTTAATATTGACGATACGTTTTGCTATCTAGTGAGATATGAATGAACAGCAGGTAGTCAAATGTAGTCTTCGTTCTCTTCTCCTTCCTTAGTTTACTGTATATCAAAAAATAGAAATCTCTAACAGGTTCACATGCATCGGGAAAGATATATAACACGTAACACACTGACATGTGAAATAAACCACACTCTGATTTTTTTAAAAATTATTCGTGCGAACCTTAACGTCGCAATATCAAATACACTTTGATCATAAACAAGCTTTTAAATTATACATCACCTCTACATGAATACGACCGCATTTTTACAGCCAAATGGTACCGTTGCTCACAGAAGATTCTCAAATATTAATAGACAGCGGGCGGGTCGTCAGCGAGCGTTTACTGCGCCCCGTCCCGGTGCGGTTCGTCATATTATCACTGTAACTATTGTCTGCTATCGGATAGCTATTCTTGTGGTGACAATCCTCTGCTTCTCCATAACCATATTTATTTAAGGATCATGTATTTTTAACAAATGTTACTTTATACAAGTCTTTTTATGTTAGCAAATGAATTTAAAGTAGGAAAAAATCAATTTGTGTAATAAGCGACGATTGTAAGAATCCTTTTTAGCCAAACGAAGAATGCTAAGTTAGAGTAGTGACGGTTCGCAAAATGGGAATTCTGTAATTTAAGCTTATAGCTTAAACTTAAGCTGCAGACAAGGCAACTGCGGCACGTTTTACAAAATAATTTCTCCGACAGAGCCGTCGTCGCAACACACGATTTAAAAATATGTTGACAAAAACAAGTGACTGCACCTCCGATTGCCGTCGGATGCGGCAATACGGCTACTGACTGCCCAGCTTCCCAGGGATTATACAGGTTACCGTGGGAAAAGAAACGTTGAGCAAATGTTATGCACATAATCCATATTTCAGTTTTTTATTGTATATTATAATTACGTATTTTATAGAAATGTATTCTCTCTCGCCTTCACTATAGATTAACGAAGGGTATTTTTTGAAAATTCATACGGGACAAACATTAACACGTTGACGCCGGCGTGCGTCACGGTGGGTCGTGTTTCCATTTCACAATATTCCGAAGTTTGTGTAATCGGTCTTCAATTGTAGCTGTCGCATTGTCCGTAAAATGTAAGTATTTCAGAATCGCTATAAATCGATCACCAATAAAGGTGTTCATTTCTACTATTGTGTCAGGCTTCCAAGCCTGTTGCCTCATGCTACTACATGAAGAGTTGATCATTTGTTATACAGCATATTTCTTTGTTTCATCTATAGTCATTTCTACTATACCATCCAATCTAATCGACGAATGGCGGTTTATTAAAAACTACAAAAAACTACGGGTCTACGTAAATATACAAACCGACCTACTGGGTATCCCTGCACATACACCATGATGTCGCGTCGCACATGAAGCAGACAGTGAAAATCCGCGCCGACGTCAACGTGTTAATAATGATGCATAGGCACTTTGTCTTACCTTCGCGGTTTTAAATAGGGCCTTTGATATTTGATGAAATTAAAGAATTCAGTTTCACAAATACCACGCACGAGAACTGACTTGACGCTGTCCGCACGGCGCTGGCTGCAATAAGGGCTGTGCAAGTCACAAGCGCGTGCCGAATTTGATTTTGAGCTATATTTGTATTGATATTATCAACAAATCGCTTCAATTCTTGTAGCTATTTGTAACTTAATTAAAACTAATATAAATATGTACCTTTTCTAATACACAGCTTAACCTAATCCATAAAGTTATCAAATACAAAGAAAATATGTGAAGACTATTCGAGGAGAACAGCTGTTCAGCACTGTATGTCATAGCGTTTATTTGTGTTAGTACTAGTTGGATCCGCCAACGCAGATTAAACCTGCTACAGCCTGTTATAGTAGTGCCTTATCTGAGGCGCTTGTTGAGCTGTCTACTTATATACCTACGCTGCCAGTATTGGATTAAATCACTCGCCGTCTGTAAACAGCCTGCAACGTTACATTGCAATGCATCGAAAATAGAATTGTCTAACCGCAGCGCCGCTCGCAGACAATGGCGGCGCACCCGAAACCTGCCGCCACTCGCACCGCAAGCGGCCCTCGGACCCGTCTCGAGTAATAAAGATCCCGGTTGGGTTTCACTACGGCTGTGGGGCGGAGCGGGTCGCGGTGTAATTGAAAACGTATTTATTGTGCGATTGCTACAGAGAGTGAGGCCGCAGATGGAGCCGGCTGATGAGACGGCGGTCAGGTGCGATATTGGATTATTGATAATTCGTTATTTTCGAAGCGCTTTGAATTGAAATGAAAATCATCAGAGTAACAAAACGCAATAGAGATTATCGGAGAAGATTTGTCATGAGATCACTCAGTGGCGGATCCAGTATTGTGATAGTGGAAAGGGAGCTAGATCCCCCAATGAGATCGCCGACATCAGGCACCAGTCAAAAAGAAACACTGTCTCACGATCGCTCTAACACGGTGGCGCTCTAACAGCGTTTCGTCATGGCCATACTGACTTAATAGGTACAATTTGCATATCTCTCCTTATACAAAGATGTGTGTTTGCGCATAGAAATGATAATAACCGCAGCTCATTAAAATTAATAACTCTGTTAAAATTCAGTGTTGGCAGATTTTAATTTTTGTATTTTGTATGAATTTTTTAATGTAAAGTAATATATTGAAGATAATCCCATATTTGTAGATACCTATGAAGAGTGAACGTGTGCTCTATGGCCACAGCCACAGATACGCATTGTGAAACATTTCGTGTGACGTGATCAACTGTTTAGCTGGATTGTGTTCACGGTTCACACTCATATTTCGTTCAGAAAGTCTCTTATTATGTTGATTTAAAATATTCATACAACGTTTTAGAACATTGTCCCTGAACGTATACATTTCACGCGCCCCTCCATACCAGTGACACACGACATAAGTTCCCAAATCCTTACTAAAATCGTTAAAGTATTATGGGTAATAAGTCGATTGATTAAGGTTTAAAATCGCTCGGCATGACGTAATCATCTTTTCCTATGGACGACATTATTCAAATAAATGTATTCTAGCAGTTTTATTCTTTAATATCAGATTCCCGGGATATTTAGTCGTACTCACACGAGTCACTCTTACCTTAGCTTTAAAAAAGTTTTTTTTTGAATCAATATTAAATTTGTATGTTGAATTTAAGATAATCTATTTTTTTTGATCTTTGGTAAATCGTTTAATTTTGATGTGTTAGGTTAAAACCAAATAAGCTCATGTGATAATTAAAAGTAGGTATAACTTACTCAATAATCATTTTTAGGGACATATGGTTCACAACTGCAGTTTGTGTTATCCTTTTTTATTTCCCGATGATGATCAGTCATTCAAACACCGGCGTCGAAAGCAGACTAACAGAGAGATATACACAACCCTCCGTCATAAAAAATTCTAAAAAATATTTGCATTTTCAGTTACTCTGATTATTAAATAAGCTAGCGCATGGTTATTGTGAGTTGTGTCTTGTGGTCGTAAATTTCTCGTGTGCGCGGAACAATGTGAGGAGTCCATTACCGCACTATATAATGGGCTTTATTCAAGAGATGTAACTCCTTTTTATTTGAAAACTCAGCTTTTATAGTGGCAGCAGGTTTTGTTAGCATTGGCTCCTTACAGAAGATCACCGGGAGGGTGACAGCGTCTGAATGAGGTTTCCAATAACGCATCAACTGCATATTTTATTTGTAGGCTTAAATAAATTGCATGTGTCTTCTAAAATTATATTAATAAGAATTATTTAAGAATTGAAGCCGCTACTGATGAACAATTTATGTACAATGGTTTAATAACCATGGTACCACCATGGACCATAACCATACTTAGGATTGGAGATCTATTTCTCCTGTTGTTGATCTAGATTGATTATTGGTCGAAAATATTAATGAAAACTATTGTTATATGAGAGTGTGTTACTTAAGGCTTTCGATAAACTTGAACGAATTGATAATTTTATCAACAAACAATTGGCAGGAAATAAGATAACATTGATGTTCTCTTTCGACCACGAAATTCTAAATGTTAATGAAATCACGGACACTTTTGATGAGTCACTGCCGGTACTCCAAGCTGCTTATCTAGCGTTTATGTTTAGCGCTCGTGATGTGAACACACCAAGGCCTAAGGTATTAATGTTCGTTTTACGCCTTGTTCTTTCGGGGTCGGCGCAGCCGTGGCTACGAAATTAGCGGGCAGTTAGCTTTGTGCAAGATAATTTACGTTTATATCTGTCTTTTAGTATATGTCACAAATCTAAGTTTGTTAAAAGTTACTGTTGTACCGTGACCGTAGTTGTTTTTGAAGTTGTTGATGTTGAGTTACTTAACTTTGATTTGGACGTGGAGCTGCTCCCTACTCTACTGTACACAAACAATACTATTATAAAATAACATAATGCAAAAATAACATTATTATATAAAAATTAACTTCAACTACCATCTGCTGCTTTAATTTACTTGAAACAAAAAAGGAAGTCTGAATAGTCGAAAAAGGATCGTCAGAAATCAGATATAGCAAATCTCATCAAAATTCCTCAAAATTTAAATAAGTAACCATAGCATGTTTAGCGCACGTAGACAAAGGTCAGATGGGTTATCGTTTTTGTTTCACCACTCACATGTTTGACAAAAAGTGGGGCTCGTCATCATTGCTTTGGGCCGTGGGCTATGCGAGGTCGCGCGAGCACAGCCTGTTATGTGACAGTGTCGTCGAGCGGCGTCTCCGCTCGTAACTTATCGCGTTAGCGTTTATCAATGGAGTGCGCGGGGCCGGGAGCGCGGCCCGGAGCGAATACGAGCAGGCAGTTCAAAGGAGCTGACTCGTAAGTGGGGCTCTTAAGACTTCCAAACTTTCCCGAGACTGAGGGCGACGTTATGAGATCATAAAATATTGACGAAAACTGTTTTAATAATTTTTTGTTTGGTATACATATACGAACGGAAGTAGAGATCTATTGCAATGATCTTTTCTATGCTGTCAAAAAGATATCGACAACTAACTTGACTGATAGACCTTAAGGCACTCAGCTTTAACGTTATAAAAATCCTTATCAGTGGTTCCCTCAAGTTATTTGTGATGTTAGTTCGTATTTTTGTTCTAACATAACAACAAAACTAAGTTAGATATAAGCGCAACGTTAAATCTTACCGTATTAAACGGCCGAGGTCGGAATGATAACAGAGTTTTTATTGCGAAAAAATATAAATCGTAGAACTGTCGAATATTTTACAACAATGTGCTGATATTAGCTATTTAACACGGAATTGAAGTTAGCGAGCGAGTTAAGAATGAGTGATGACGGTGCTTTTGGCAGCCGACAGCGGCGGCGCGAGGCGGCAACTGGATAAACGAGATTTCTTTTAAACAGGGATTAGGGATAGGGCGAGGGCGCGAGAGACGCCTTTAACTTTTGTGAAAAATAGCTTAATGCCCGCACCATTCTGGTGTGAACATATAAATCGACAAAGTTTTAATGATGTCCTCACCTCTCGGCTCTGAGGTAAGGTTTTAAATGACTACAGTGATTTATTTTTAATTTGACATACCGAATACGTTTTACCGTCATCTTTACAAGAGTTATGTATTAATCATTGAAGTTTAATTGTTGTTATAACGCGTTATGGAGAATGTGTGATACCTTAAACGACTACCTATCTCAAGTTTAGTTATAATATCGTGTCTGTACTTTTCTATTAACCTTAAACTGTTAAATGTATGTTGTAACATACTTTTATTAGCTTCCCTTTATGTAGTATGTATGTAAAAGAATCTTGGAACTCGAATTTGACCCTCTTCAAGACATCAGATTGCTTTGAAATTTTGACCACATAATAAGGACCGGTGACAACATTTTTTTAAACATAATTCTAACGATGATCATATTTAGCATCACTTAAGATCGAGGAGAACGCCACCTAGTAACATATTAATGTAATGAAATACGTAACGATACCTTCGCGTATTTTTTTTTTTAGTTTTTAAACTGTGTTAAATTGCTATTTATCTTTAGAAAAATTTAAGAGTAGTACAAATTGACTAATTTTAACCTTAAAGTACACAGGTATGACTATCAGCAATATATTACAAGGTTTTTCTGTTCAGGGGAGGAACGTTATGGGGCTTGCGACACCTTATCACAGTCGAGACACATAAATGCTAATTTGAAATGTGCGATAAGTTCCCGAGTCGATGTTTGATATCATTTAGCAGTAGTGCCATATTAATTGCGTATTTCTGATTAGCCTGCCATCGACTCCGTGGCGCAACGGTAGCGCGTCTGACTCCAGATCAGAAGGTTGCGTGTTCAAATCACGTCGGGGTCAAACTTTTTCACTTTTTTATACATTTTGTTTTCAAATGTTAAGATTATTTAAACGTACACAGTAAAAATGTTGCAAGTTTTTTGTACTCCAAAGATGTGATTAATGATTGAAATATAAAATTATATTGTATTTCAGGTTATGATGTGATAAATGATTGAAATATAAAATTATATTGTATTGCAGGTTATGATTTTTGTAATTAGTTAGCATTATTACAATACGTAATTTCAGGAAAGGATTTTTTAAAGGATAAGAAATATTAAAAAGCTTCATTTTCAATATGGGTTGCAGTGCTATTATCGAAATTAATGTACAATTTCAGGTTTATCTTCGGAACCCAAGGTCCAATGACATTAAAAATTAAATGGGACCAACTTGCGAATATCCCTTTTCCAACAAAAGACACATTTTTGAGGTCGTCGGAAATCGGAAATGACGAAGTTTTGCCCTGACAATCATACAAAAAACACAACCGAATTCAGAACCTATTTTTTGAAGTCTTTTAAAAATGATGTAACTTATCTGTACATATATTACTACATTTGGATAATATATATAAATATATTTAATACATATACCGACTGGTCCGTCGGCGCGTTTGGTAAGATGTCTTTCACGCCGCAGATCGTGGGTTCGATTCCCACCTAGGACAAACATTTGTGTGCATGAAAATGTCTTTCTTGAGTCTGGATGTAAAGACCACAGTGGAACTTACTGCGATCGCCAACCGGTCTGCCGAGCGTGGCGATTATGACACATTTCTCCCAATGATGCGATCATTGCAGGGGACTGGGGAGGGAGGCCTATGTCCAGCAGTGGACGATCATAGGCTGTGATGGATGAATGGATGGATAATATATTAATGTTCGTTCATATATTTAAATAGAGTAATAAAAGATATTGGCCTCGCCAGCCTCTGCCTTTCGCGCCACTGAGAACTTTAATACAAGAACAGTTTTTTATTAATATTTTACTTAATCGTAGAACGAATGACCAATGGGGTCAAAATATTCTCGAACGGCGACCCGTACAGAATAACACGTGGGTAGACCTCTCACCACATGGACCGACGATCTGGTCAAGATTGCAGAAGATTGTGTGACACAAACCAATTTTTGTGGCGATTCATTAAGGAGGTTGGAGTAGCTTCTGAGTGATGATGATACTCAGTGAAAAGTAGATAGCGATTGCTTTCTTTGCCTTCGAGTGGATTCAAATAACCTAAGAGATTTTATTTGGTACAACTGTAAAAGTAAGATGGCCCATAAGTTGCCCTAAGGCGGTGCATAAGATAACAACGCGCTATTAAAGAATGACCGTCGGCCACCACTCGAGGGCGCGGCGTGAGGCTGACCGGACAAACTTCCCCGCTTCTTGCTTGTTTACTTACACGCAACCTCGTGGCCCACTCATCTTAACAGTTATCGTTACGTGTGCAGCTATAAAGACAACATGTCTGTAACAACAGTGCAGCGGGCGGACCCGACGGTTGAGTGTTTTTACATTGGACACAGGTCGATGCTCGGTAGAGAGGTCATTTCTATAAATATATAACGTTTTATTTTTATATAGTAATAAAAATAGAGAGGCATTTCTATCCGCGAGCCAGAGGGTAGACAGGGATATGAGTTTCATTTATCGTCGTACTGGAATTCATTATTCAAATGGAGCGCCTATTCTCATTGTAGTCTTTTATATCCACGTCACCAGATTTGATGGTATATGTTGATAGTATGAATACAAATGGAAATAAACGAACTAAAACACTTAATAATTTTAACATAAAATAAAAAATGGGATAACAAAACGGCGTAAGGCCGTTTTGTTATCATAATTCTCAAGTGCTGGTGGAGCGTGAAATAAGTCCGGTGTGAGCGGCGGCCGCGCAGCGTCCCCTCCCCTCGCCCGCCCCCTTTTATTGATTGAAATCACTGACTGCGGTGTGGGAACTTATTATAATAAAATTACATATACCACAATGTTATTTTTGGTTGCTCTCCAATATACAGATAATACGAACGATAATACGTCCATTAAATCGAGAATATATAACCGATATAATCGCAGGAGGATCATCCGCAGGTGGATCTAGTTGTCAGTTTGCAATAATACGAGTAGTTTAATTTGAGGTGTTTTGCCTCAACTCAAGTGGCTGGCGCCTTTCCCGTAATCTGCTGAAGAATTAAGGAACGATAAATGTAGAGAGCTGGGTGTAACAGAGGTCGCCAAGATCTTCCTCTAGAATCTGACCTGTATACATGTTGTTTGTAGGATGTTATAATATGTTTAAGGACAAGAACAATAAAAGGAGTTATTGTTTTCAACCCATAAAGTGCGACCGTCATTTTTGATACGCAAAAAGTAATGTTCAATTATTTATTGTATTGGTGATGTTTCCACATGGACTTTAACACGTTGTACTTCAACCATTTCACTTTTTATACCTCGATGTCGTTACAAGCCGTACTGAACGAGCAATGGTTCGCGTGCACATCTACATTGTAAATGTATTCCGAAATAGGTGCGTCTGCGAGGAACAATCTTGTTACGAGCAATTATCTGATTCCGACGAATTGAATAGTCGTGCTCAGGGCCGTGGCTTGTTTCGCCGCAAAAACCCGGCTCGGCGACTACTGACGACCACGCAATAAGTTAATTGCAGTATGTGAAGTCGTGCATTTATACCTGAAAGGTACTTGATATAAATAGTTATGTGTTATTTGAAATGATTGTTTTGTTATATTTTCGAAAGTTTCATATTATGATGAGTGTAGTAGTGAAATTATTTGGTACATTGTATAAGGATCTTAGGTTAGGGGGAATAATTTAACTCTGTTTCACTGCATAGTAGTTTATTTTTATTTGACCTATTTGATAATTTTAATTGAGCTATTTCACATTATTTGTTACTTCTTTCCTTTCTCGATCCAGACTGACGCAAGTCTGCCCGCCATTCTAATTGCCTCGCTCGATCCCCTCCGTAATTGAATAGTGGGGATACAGGTGCGACAAACGAAATCTCTACCTACAACAACGTATTATAAAAAAACACTCTAAAACAAATCATTGGTACTAGTTTTAATTTCACTGAGATAACATTTTTATTATTTTATCTTTCTTAATTTAAAATATAGCTCAGTTTGGAACATTATACATGACACATATATTCTAACAGCTTGTTGCTGCAATGAATAAACTGTATTTATGATAGAGGCTTATTTTGGGAAACTATTTAAATCTGTTGAAATCTAATCGTACTATAAAGTAAGTTTTAAAGTGCTTCAGTTAGATGTTCAAATTACTCGTGAAGCCAGTTATTTTCCTTGACTTGAGTGCTGGATGTGGCACGCTATGGTTTAGTGCCGAAGCGCCCAGTAACAAGGCAGCATACGTTACTGCAACCCAACTGTGCTTTGCAATTAGTAATCACGTGCAAGAATCGCTTCGAAGAAGAATTTAACTCAGTTCGTGGCATAAGTAGGCCTTATTTCAATCGTACTATGAGCTGCATTCGTCTGAACCAATAATCTGTATCCATAGTCGATACCAAGTTTAACAGACGGTTGAGTGCAGTAGTTATAGTTTTGTTCTGGCTTCCTGTTTTAGTCACGCAGTTGTTTTGCAGTAATTATTGTAACAATAGTGCTGTGAGAGCAATATAAGAATGTCGGGCAACTCCCGGCAACATGGCTGTTGAGAGGAGAGCGCGCCAACAAATTACCTATTTCATTGTACAGGGTATTAAGGGTCTAAATTCTTTATTTAGAGTTATATTTTTTCTTTATTTAGGTATTTACATCCAAAATATAAACATAAATTTATTAAAATTAAGAAATGTTTCATGTCACCAGTGCTGTTACTTTTCCCAAAAAAGACTACTGTTAAAATTTACTTACCGATATTAAATAATTTACATTAGTCGAAGTCGATTCGGAGATAAAAGGTCGCTGTCCTTTTAATTAATTTATATTAAAAAAAGACAAATAGAAACAGAAGAAACAGATGCAGAAGCCCCGCGGCGATCATATTTCCCAAGTTTGTCAGATGTTTAATGTTTAAGTGTGGGAGGGACATTAACTTTGAAGTTTTTATTGGTGACGACTTATTATTCAAGTGTCGAGAGGAACCGGGTGCGGCAACTTGTCCTCGCTCGTAGCAAAAAAACTTTCTATATAACAATGACAAAGGTCATCAAGTTTCCGCTGCGGTCGTAGATCGGGCACACTCATAAATTTGAGCTTACTTTAGCAATTTTTGTGTATCAGCATACGTTGCATTATTATTAGAACTACAACTGTAAACACAAACGCTTTAGGATAAATTTAAATGTTTAAACCCGGCACAATATAAAATTTTGTTGCAACATTGAAGTGAATACTTAGGTAAAATTAAGTAATCAGTTATAGTTATAGTAATTAGATTGTCACAATCAGCTTATTCAAGTGCGAGGCATTAATTAAAAATATACTTATCGATCATGCCCATCTCCAACTTGTGTGTATGTGACAAGGAAATTTATGAGTATTACACTTCATAATTATGCTTGTCTAAAAAAGATTTGAATGATTCCACATACCTTGCGGTAAGCATACTTACACCGCTTAGTACGACTCTAATAAAGAATGTTTTCTTTAATCATACTACCGCTTTCATTTAGGACCTCTTAAGAAATAAGTTTATTCTATTTTCTTCCAGCAACACACATGTGGGAGACACTTATTGAGTGACGAGATATGCTTTAACCATCCATCCATCCATTCATCACAGGCTGTCTTCGTCCACTGCTGGATATAGGCCTCCCCCATTGATCGCATCATTCGGGGAGGAGAAATGATTTGAAAGGAAAAACATTTCCCCCCAAGTGTCAATGCAAATATTATAAATCAACTGCTATAGATATTACTGTAAAGACAAATATATACAAGTTATATTCTTTGATGTAATGATTTGTCTTAATGTAATAATTTGTCTTGCACAGAATGCATCTGCCTGTGTCGGGAGCCAGCGGACTGCGTCTGGCGCCGGTAATTACCACCGCCCAGACCCGGCTGCTCGTACACATCTCGTATAGAGAGGTGTATGACTTGTTTAGATTTACAAATTACTCGGCCGTCCTGGACTCTGTAGTTACCAACTCGTACGCCGCCATGCACATGATTTAGGTCAAAAGTATCACATAATTGCAAAAGACTCTTTCAAAGTTTCTTAAAGTTTATTGAGTCCGTATTTATTTTATGTTTTAGTCCCTAGATTTTATATTTTAATACATTCATTATAATATAAATACTTATACAGGACCGCCGTTAAAATGGCTTATTAAGCTGCCTGATTGTTACAGCAGCTCCATCAATATGATCAGGTAACTGTTTGTGAATGTTTTCAATCTTGCCATACACGACCATCGATTGTGACTTCTCTTATTTCGCTTTTTTTCCGTCCGCTGTAATCACCAAAGCGTATGGAAACGAATATTATAATTATATAATTCATGCAGAAATATAGATTTATTGGTAAATAGTTAATTACAGGCCTTGTCAATCATAATCACACATCAAAAAAAAAAACGAAAAAAACGAAGACAAACATATTTAAACATAAAAAAAACTCAAGATAATAATTTTGTTAATTTAAAATGTCTTCATCTCTGTAATAAGCTTTCTGGGTACGCCACAACTTTAAAAATGTGTTTTGATTACTTATTATATGTAATGTCAAAACAAACAAACAAACGCACATTTACTTTTACGCTTATATACTTGTTATGCGGAGCGTATCGCCCGCGCACTTCGCCGTAACGAGCAAAAAATGACGTCTGTTTGCAGGTGATCGGCTGCGACCCGCTCTGCCCACCCCATTAGCGCTGCCCTTGTAGACCAGCGCGTAAAAGATTGATCAATCGTTTATATGGCGTGCTGCGCTTTGCTCTCGTACCTTCGCCTGCCATGACATCTTCGTTATCACATTGGATAAGGAAAATAATTTTCTATACAACTACTTGTACTTGTTGATGTTATATTTGTCCACCGAGGTGATAATTAATATTTTCATATTTTTGTATGGAGATATAAGTGTTTTTGTAGTTGTTCAAAAACAAATTTGCAAAAACAATACAGAAACGTCATCTGATTTAACATTTGATTACAAGTTAAATTTTAACATTTTTAATTAAAAAAGAGATTATTAATGTTTATTGTAATGATACAAGTTATCGCCAGTGCGACGACCGACAACAGCCCATGCCGACGATTCCTTGCCCGTCATCCGGTTCACGCGCCCCCCTCTCGCCCTCCTCTCGGCTTGGCCTCACGGCAACAACCGTCAGGTGCGCTCCTTTTAGGTTCCGATTTCCCCTCCATGCAAGTGATCTAAAAGTTATTTGTTGCTCAACATCGTGCTTTTGAAATCTAAAGCTTGTAGATATATGATGTCATTTATGATAAATTCAAATAAAACTTAATGTTTATTGTAACCACTGAAACTATCGTGGCGCTTATGGATTTTATTTTATTGATTTATATTATTGTGCTTAAAACACAAAAATAGTCTTTGCCCCACAAAACCATGTTAGTGTTTTGACTGTGGGATCGAGTCTCTGTTTAGATAATTTTATTGTCCATAACTAATGAACACAGTGTGTATTATAACGAACTAAGTAACACCTTCTGGGTGGGTTTTAATTACCATGGTTCATTTTATTTTTGGAACGGCGCCACTAAAGTACCAGACGATATTATGCGCCACACTTTCCGCAGATTCTGACCGAAAGTTCGTTTTCCAGTAATCTAAATACTTTTCACAGGGATGGTAAAGGCTTAGTTAGAACGTCTTTTGAAGGTATTCATGCAACGATCAGGCGGGAATATTAACGGTAGTTAGTTCTAATCCCTTGCACTGTGACAAAAGGTTCTAACCTCTTTGGTTTATTTAATTGAATTACTTGAGATGTGATAACAGCGTGCCGCGGCCGCACAAGTTGAACTGCCCCAAGTGCAGAAAGCCGGTTCAGTTATCATAACTCGTCTCGTCGTTCGTGCCCACTTTTTTACCGAGGCATCGAAAGCTACTTAGCTCACTGATAAACCGTTTATGTTCAATTAGATGTTGAATGATCAATATAGATGGTCAGAAAAGGCAATACTTATTCCAATTACCGTAGGCATTCATAATAAATAAAGAGTCCTTTTTTCGAGAAATATATTGCAGCGGATCTAGATTTTGCGTTTGCGGCAGTGGTAGATGTTGCCAGTGGCCGTTGTACTTACAAAATATGAGAGCCTGTACTAAGTATAATTATTGTACACGACTAATGTAAGTCGGGTTACGGTAACTTTTATCAGTAGTAGATAATGGGTAGGTATGCAGTTTAACAACTGCACGGCAGTGCATGACGTCGGATTAATTTAATTTATAATAATGTAGTTGTGGTAAAATTCACACCCAAAATAAAATGTTCGAACGAAAAAAAAAAACAAATCAAATGCTTTGCCTTGTTTTGTTTTAGCAGTGACTTTCTTAAAATAAATAACGATTTTAAGATTTTATTCAACTCAACTCTTATATTTAATAGTTGACCAATTCTATATATATTTAAAACATTGTATAACATTTAAAACAATGAATGCCGCCAACCCAAATCTTTATAACACCGACCATTATATAAATATGATCGATATGCAGGTAGGTTGAGCGGTATAGTTCTGGGAAGCTGTGTGTTGCGGGCGCGCTCTGCCGGCGGGTTCGGCAACTCCGGTAATTGCCGGTAATTGATAACCGACTCGGCTGGCCGGTCACGATGCGCCCCGGATGCGAGCCGTTTCGACACATCAAATATATGGCATATTATCACCGAATATCATCTCTTATATTCTCAGTAAATTTCGCTTTCGGTGCTTAGAAGTTAACTTGAAACCTAATAATACAGGTTTTGGCGATACACATTTTTGCAGCTATTTTTTTACAATTGTTGATCTTTGTAGTAGATCGTATACAGTTATATACATATAGTGCGTAAATAAATGCGTAGAGAAAAAAATAACTAGAAAAATAAATAAGATGCAGAAACAGTTCGATACGGAATCTTTTTCGGTCAGAGAATATTAATTATGGTTTACTGGAACCTTTGTGAACTCCTAATTATTGTGTCAACACCTAATATTGCTCTGATATTGGTTGTGCACTTTACTAACTATTACAAGCTTTAAAAAGAAACATTGAATAAATTGTAGCTGTATAACACTTGGCAGGTGCGTCAGTCGGCAACTTTGTCCAGCAGCCCAGTCATTATGCACAATCTACCTTTAAGTGCTTTATTATTTGATCGATGGTTTCACCAAGTTTTCTCTTACACTATGTAGGGACGTTGTGAAAAAACTTTTGCTTCGGTAAAGCTTTTTAATTAAAATTCTCAGGATTCCAATACATTAAAGGCAGCATTATCGGTTTTGTTTATTTTTCTTTATAGTTTCATACGAAATTAATAACCAAGCAAATTCATTTCTTATGTTTTGTTGTTAACAGTGGAATAAAATAAATTTTAAGCGATTAAGTACAATTCTAATTTCTAAAATTAATATTAATTTTAGAACGACGTTTGGATTGGTGATTTACTTATTTTTTAGGGCTTTTAATGTTACTTGGTTTTTGTCCTAGATTCAAGAATTTGTTTAATGTGCGTTAATTAAAAATAAATAAAATTAATAGAAATTCTGAAATTTCCAATATTTGCAATTTACTTTTATTATGTTTTTTCCTGTGATTTGTGAACCTGTGATCCGCTGCACTCAAAATGCACAGGGCGGGTTAGTTAAATAAAAATCTTTACGAGCCGCGTCCCATCTTCTAGTACATAGAGTTCTAAATATCGTTCTGTCAATACACGGAGAAGATCACTTCTACTTAAATAGCTATAAGTTATCTACTAGTGATAGCTTATCTCAGCGACGATACTTGTCTATCGAGCGAGCGGCAGCCGTGGACGTCCCCGTTCGAACGTCTTTGATACTTAGGAAAGTAATTAATTAGATGTTTTAATTTGTTTTATCTTTGAATCAAATTCATATGTGTCCCGTCAGCGTGTGAAAGTTTCATGTTTTTAAATTGAAGTCGTGGTACTTCTAATGTCGATGGCAGTCGTGTTGCCTCCGATGTTGCGTTGTGTTTGCTTCCCACCATCTTGTAGGCAGCCTAACGTACACGGGTTTAAGAAACGTACAACGCTTGATAAATTAGTTTGCTGTAACCGGAATTCGCCCTCGCGTGTCCACGCCGGTGCAGAACTTTTATCTCAGCTCGGAATTTCTCTCGTCTAATAACATAATTGCGTCGAAATGAGCCGCGTCCCCCTCCACCGCTCACCATGAGAAGCCAGCATGCTTAGCATGTCCGCCCAGCTTCGGAGAATAGAATCAGAGTATGTGGCGTGCGTTTCAAGATCAAACCAAAATCATACCTTTTTTGTTTCAGTTATTTAATTACAATAGGTATTAGAATGTTTCTGTGCAATGTTAATAGTCGAGTTGATAGAAAGTCGGGCCGCACCATTTCCGAGGACTCATACTTTAATTAGCGGTAAATAAAATGTATATTGACGGCCATACTGTTTCGTGTGGCGATCTGAATAAAAAGGTGATTTTATTATTTCTTGTAACATTTATACATAATGTAAGGATAATGTTTCGCTTCAAGTTTCAGTACCGCTGCGGCGCGCTGCACTCGCGGTAATCGGCTACAATATATTTGCAAGCAATTAATTACGCGATAAGCGGCAGCGAGACAGCGGCGGGTAGCCGGATGCGCACCGCATCTTTCTATATTATTTAATTTTTATTTCTCATTCTCCCTATTTAATCTACATTTATTAAGTGAGGTTAGAACCAGGATTAAGAATTGCAATACCGCGTTTGTCCTCGTTAGTACTTCGATCGAAATAGTACATCAGTTTAACTCAGGTTGCAACCCGGTGATGCTCGCGTACTGGACTACAACAGGATCACCAAACGTGCCACTTAAATAATCCAAATAGTACTAAACGGCCGTCCCCCAAAGTAAAAATATGTTTTCTTACAGAATTCTACTTTTAAATCGAAAGAGTATATTTTGATTTGATTGCAAATGAACAGTAAGTAAATGTGTAAAGAATAACAGGCGTATACAAGTATGTTTATAGATTCGCGTGCCGACTTGTGTGCGAGTCGTGTGCGACACGGCCGCGGCGACACATGCTGCGCTCGTAACGGTTTTACTATCCCGGGAGCGGCCGGGCTTTATGGCGCTTTCTTTATGCCTTATGGGAACTTTATGGTGTGCGGAGGCGGATTAAGTGTGCCATATCGCCGCTGCCGAGGGTTCGGATAGGCTACTGAGCGATATGCTCCAAACGCCTTGGGACAAGTGCAAGAATTTTATTTGTCAAGATTTCTGTTTGCCTTCTACCGTGATTTTTGTTTATTCGACACGGCAATAAATTTGAAAGTTTTAAATTTAAAAGGTAGTTTCACATTATGCCACATTTTTTATTTAACCAAACTGTTTTGTATTTCTTCCATTCTGTTTTTCTTAAAATCACTTTAGTAACAAAACTTTTTTGCTAGCTATAAGACTGTTTACTGATTATAATAAACTTCTCTTTCTCTTCTAGCTATTTATCCCATATTGTGGTTGGGGCAGCTTTCCTTTCTTTTCTTTTCCACGTTACTCTGTCCTCGACATCGTCAGCTATTGTCTTTTAGCACCTCATCTTTCCACCATGTTTTGGGCCTGCCTCTGGGTCTTCGACCAAGAAGGAAAAGCTGCTTTAACACCAGCTGCAAATTTTTATCACTCTTTTTTAATATTTTCTACGTTTCTCTCAACTTACTTCACTCAACTATTTGGAACAATCCCTGCCGCTGGGTTTCGTTACAGCACAACACGACAGAGCTCCAGCTACCATCCGCACCGCCTTGATGGTTGGCATTCCACAACCGTGCGGTTATCGCGGAACTTCCTGCCTCGCACAGCCGCGTTGTGGAATGATCTGTCCCCAGCGGTATTTCCAAACCGATATGACTT
>DWLR01000297.1:0-28701 GCA_018246295.1 Papilio alexanor hazarajatica
TTGAGTGTTAAATTATTGTGTTTACTGAACTTTGCGATTAACTAAACGCAAGTGGGTAACGAGGATTACGCTCGTATGAACCCTAATATTTATTTTATAATGAGGCCGTTACCGATCTCGCAACATCATACTTGTATGTATATACGAATTTAAATTTAAGCATCCAAAAATTTAAGTATTGTTTATATTGTTACGCTTTTGAATACATACTTTGCTTTATTATATCTTTGTTACTATATCTCCATAACTGAGACTTGTAATATTAGAATAGACTTGTGGAATTTTAAAATCTGTTGAAAACTTCTGACAGATCTCTAAATATTTACATTTTCAATATCTGTTGACATTGTTTAATTTTTGCCCGACTGACGAGTGGGTAATGTTTTTAATATATGTATGTACGTTTGATGGTGACCTATAGCCTGAAGGGCTTGATTGATTTTGAAGACTGAGGTGTCATTCAATTTGTATTCTTACCCGAAGTGTCATAAGGGTTAGTTGCGTTTATTGGTTATTGAAATTAATAAATATTGCCTGTTTATACACTACATTTCTCGTACTTACAAGAAAGAATAAGAATATTAAAATATGTCAACGGATCTTAACAATCATTATCATCAGCCTGTTGTATGCATGTCTGTGATCGCGTTGTGATGCTTTTTATTCGCTTACATGTTTTAAACTATATTAAAAATTGTAATGCAAAATTAGTCAAGAAAATAAAAATAACGGTCTAACATTATGTGCAAATTTTACTTAACATCTCGTTCTCAAAACAGATATTTGTAGCTGTTTTTTTCTTTCGTTGTAAACTCTATGTTTTATTATTTATGTATTTATGCATTCTTCTATCTGCTTGGTGAATGTTGCAGCATTTTTTTTAATAATTTTTATGTCGAAAGTAAATAAACATCGCGTCCAGTCGTCAAATTCAGATGTATTACAGTGATACTGTGTTCGCATTTCCGTTATTTGTCAAAGCGTACTCTACTTTGGAGTTCCGTTCTTTAGAAAGAGCATTGGCCCTGAACATGATTTTGGTGTTCGACTGTAAGAAGATTTTTCACTACTATTTTTTAATCATCGAGTATGTAGTTAATACAGAACAGAATGTTACAAATGCGATAATTCTAAGAGTAAGTATTGTTAAATGAGATCGTGACCGCCATGTCGCTGTATTTCTCTATATAAAGACAACGCAATATAATATAGAGATGTAACACCGCGAGAAAGAGCAAAAGCGGACACGCGAGCCGCAACGAAATTTCTTATCCCCTGTATAAACAATAGACTCGTGAGATCTGCTAGTCTTCGTGACAGTTGTTTTCGTGTGCGGACATGATCGCGCGGCGTTCACCGTAGAGATCGTTCACATTGTAACCATCCTATAGAAAATGGTACTTCATTTGGTGCGAAACTAAATACGATGCCACTCTACCTTCGATCCACTTATTTTTTCTGGCCTTTTTTACTCCAAATTGTTAAAGCGCATCAAGTGGTATTCAAGTGAAAGATTTCGTACGGCGGAACGTTACATTTCTGTGAACGTGTCTCGAGCGTGGGCACACTGTGCGTCTGTCACGGACTGGTGCGCGGGCCCTCTCGACCACGACGCAGACCTTCCGAGAGGCTCGCAGAAATGAGCGCATCGCGCCGCGCTCCCGATGCTTCGCGCGAGGAGAATAATCGATAAATGAGACCGCTCTCTCGATACCGCCGTTATATTAAATAGATCGCGCCGTTTAAATTTCTCGGCGCCTGCTACCGCGAAATGAGGTGCTTAAAGGCCGCAGGAGGATGGCTAGCGCGGGTACGATCACGATTATCGATAAAATATATAATCGATTTTAATTTCCAACGTTGCTTGCTTGGCTTTAGTTTTGTTGTACGCCGTTGTGAAATGTGTTGTGATTGGTTAGACAAACGCCTGCTTTAATACAACAACAAATGTTGTATACAACAGATTTTCAAATACATTGTTTTAACTTGATATTTCTTGCAGGCGATCAAGAAGCGCGAACAGCATGAAGAACAAAAGACTGATGAAGAGGAGGCTGTCGATGATGTGCCTGATGGTAAGTTTAAAAATGTAACATTATTAACTTTTTTCCATAAACCCTTGTATTTTTGATAGAGGTAAATTTTAATTATGCATTGGACATAATCGTCGTGAGTAAATTTACTAGTATTTATGTAATTATTACGTATGTTTAAGTCAACGAAAAGATCAGTCGCGTTTGCGCACGCCAACTTGATACATAAAGACGGCATATCCAGTAATTTATCAGCAACAACTTTCGAAATACACTAATATTTGTTAGGAAAAAATACTGGAGCGTGATGGTAACATTTATAAAGTAAAAGTTACTGACAAATTCCATCTATGGGTTAAGAGTCCAAGTTAAATACGTTTCACAAAAGTTTATTATTGTATCGTAATACACTACACGATTCTGCATTTAAAGAGATTGCAACAGTTTCGCAATGCATAGTGACATGCAGACGATGCGCCTTGCAATGCCAGTTGCGATATTATTGTAAGCACTTGTGAGCGCCACTCGCACCTCAGCTAAAGTTCGTTCAACAAAGAACATGCCAATCTCAGAAAAGTAAAAAAACTCTCCGACGTACCGGCTTAATGTAGTCATTACTTTTTATAAACATTACAAAGGAAGGCTATTACTGTATTGTTATTGACCATATACTCACGCTCTCGATACCTCTTAACTTTCTTTTTCGTATCAAATTCATGGTTTAAAATTTACTTTTACTTATTACTGATATAAGGTTAAAGAATTTATCAAGTGTTAACAGTTTTTATATGAATACTATTTCTAAATACATTGTATACAAGAAAATTTGTTTTCATCAGTAAAGAAAATATTTGATATGTTTAATTGATGCGTTTGAGTGTCATTATTGCTCAGTTTTCCTTATTTTCTAAATTAATTAATACGTTGAATGCCGGGCCAATTTTAAAGGGATTGTCCGTAGCGCCACGATGAAATTCTATTATGCGATACATATAATGATGAAATATTATATTTAATTGATAAGTTACACTGCATAACCATGTTTGACATGTTAATTGCTGTTTATTTGACGGGGTCACCGGTGACCCCGTGGGCTGCAGTGCTAGTCCGCACGACTTATAAAAATATCTCAATAATTGACGATTGAAAATATGCAATCCTCAAATACCTCATTTATTTATTTTTATTTCTTCGCGTTGTTCAGTAAAAGTTACACAGTTTTATTCTTTTCGAGGCTGTTTTATTATGCTAGTTTTATCGCTGTATATAAAATTCATGGCATATCTATTGATAAAATCATCTTTGGCGTCAGTTGAGTAAGTAAAAATTCTTTAGTCTTATCTATTTCTTTTTATCACTTATAATATAATCTATATTTTTTTTCTTTAACAGTATCATGCCCTCTTCATTTTTAATTTCATATTATATGATTAATTTAAAAAAAAACGATTCGGCTTGGTCTTAAGAATACGGATGTTATATACATTCATATAAATTTATTTAGATAAAATGAGAATAATACTCATAATCTAAAATTTCCAGACTATATTAGCTACGATGCATAGTAATTAATTTTTTTAATTTTTTTTTTTTACTACTGAATAAATGAAAGCTATAGATTCATCGTTCGTATTAGACTTACATAAATTTAGGACATCTATGCATCATGAGCAGTTTGGCCTCGAAACTCAAAGAAAAATTATCTCAGTCTTTATTGTGCGGAAATTCATTGATGACGTTTCATACATGTTGCATAAAACGCAGATACGTATATACGAGATGTGTAATATAATAAACGGACATAGTTTTAAAATAGCTGGTTTTGGGTTCGACAATCTGCGTGCAATTTCTAATAATATCTTATTATATCCATCTCATACAGTGTTCTTTCATTAAAATAAACATATAATTTGTATTACTTTTGAAAAATTGCGCAAGTTAAAATTTTACGAATAAAAATGAGTTTCGCTATGAGAGATATGTGATATTTAAATTACAAAATCTGTGATGTGAAACTATTTGACATATGATATAAGCAACTTTAATATCTTTACGTCTGATTGAACTATTGTGGTTTATATCGAAAATAGCATCGCGGTCTGCATAAAGCAATAGTTTATACGCAACGTTCGCGTAAGCGATATCAAATCTGTATCGCCCCTTATCAGCTTATCTGGTGTACGGAGCGCTCTAGCCTCGTAGGACGTGCCAGTGGTGGTTAGCAATAAGCAACGTTACAACGTTACTACGCTAATAACAGAGTAAAACTGAAATAAGTGTCGCGTGATATCGTGCGAGTTATTCGTTAGAAATTCCATTATTTGCACTCATCGAAGGATTTTACGCAGAGCTCGGTTTGTTGCATTCGCCGAAATAGTACGTTCTGAAACATCGGAGTGTTATGTTATCGATCGAGTGTGAATATTAAAAAATCGATAGATATGAAATTCTGAAGTGTTAGTGTGCAGTTACTTTGTAGCGTTCATTTCAGTGTCGCCTATGAAAATGAGAGTAATTCATTTGTTGTGAACTAAAATAGTGGTTTGACGTCTTAATTGTTTTTTTTTTATGATTATTTCAATTTATAACTTGATTGTTGAATATTTCGCTTAGTTTAAAACATTTTAGAACAGTATTGTTTAATATACAAACTAATAACATTGTTAAGTTTTTAAATAAACAAACTATAATATATACCGAGAACAAACATTCTCTTGTTAGCATTTTTAAGTCACACTTACTCGACCGTTGTCGATACGAAGGTCACGCCAGTTGGTTATAATAGTTACTCGTAAACAATATAATATGATCCGTGGAACGACGTCTTCTGTATTGTTACAATCGCCGTCACACCCGGAAGCCCTGATTTGCTCTATTAACTTGACAATAGCGGGTTGTACCCTATCTTTTGAGTCCATACTTTCTCTGCGCTCGAAGCATACTCGCCTGTCGGTGCCCACTTGGACGTGGTCTACTTTCCCATAAATAAATGATCTGTTCTATATCCTTACTAGTGTCTTTATTGATAGATGGTATTCTACGGTTACCGGTTTCAAGTTATAAGTCATTCTCTAAATAAGAATGTATCTCTTGGAATTTTTCGAACACCACTCCCTTCCGATAACATGTGTAATTCATAAATTGACAAATTGATAAACCGCGATCATTTTCACATTGAAGTTGTATTTATTAATACTTGCAACCGCTTTAGTAAATCAAGTGTGCAATGTAATATGTAGGTTTTCATTTTATAATGTTGTGTATTTAAATTTAATCTAATCGTGTTATCAAACTATGTAATGTTCTTGTTTGTTTTGTTTAAGTATTAAACTACATCGCTTAGTCACTGCTATTATAAATCTTAATTTAGATGCTAGTTTTTAAATTAACTTTAAATTAATAAAAAAAAAATTATAATTTGCCTCTAAATCTATATTGGTCAGATTAAATATTTATACATTAAAATTGAACGTATATTTATTGGTTAGTTAATTATGAATATAATAACATAAAAATATATAAAAACTAGCTAATTATTGCAATCTATAACATGAATTTAAATTTTATTAGTAAAATTATTTTTACTTTTAATTTAATGGAACTGTGATTGCGAATAGAACTAGGCGGCTACACCTGCCCCCATTAATATACAATCAGATAAAGTGTACAAACATAATATCTCCTCATACATGTTGTTACAAATCCTTGACACACAATTTTTCACCAAACGGTGACCACAGAACGGTAAACGGTAGACCAAATTTAGTTATGTGTAATATTTGCACAAGATGGAATTTATTGTTTCGTTTTTATCGTTACTATTATAAAAACGTAGTTATTGACAGGTATTTTATAAGTTTACCGAACAAAACCGGCAGCGTTTGCTAGTATCGAGTAATTACAACAGGAACATGAATAATGGAGTCCTGTTATTGTACTGTTGACACAATCTTATCAGCTGTAGTAAAACAGTTCGTTCGAAGACATCTCGAAGCAGTGATCGAAGTGCTTTCGATCGACACGGTTTCAGTTGCTTATAGTGTCCTTATGTCTTGATATTATAATTGTTTTTCTTATTTATTATTTTGGTGGATAATTTAAAATGCTGTGATTATATATTCGAAGTTATGTTATGGATGTACTTACATCTTAAATTAGCTGTGTAATTTTTAAAAATAAAACACGTATTTCATTATAGATTAGGACAATAGGTACGTAATAGCAATATTTCATTAATGCACTGATAAAGATTGATTTGGTTTCATTGTTAGATAACTCGAAAGTATAAAAACATAATTGGAGGAATTAAAGAACTTGGTGGTCCATGTCAAGCTTGAAAAATAAAGACAGATCGCTTTTAGTTCGCGATTAAGATCACGTCACTCTCACGATTAAGAATATCAATTTCCCCGTCAGTTAATCATTGTTCTCACGGCTGCGCCTTGGCCCGGCTTACACTCGGATGTTTTGAACAAATTTTTAACCTCAATTAACTCCGACAACTCCGCGCTTGTTCGCAGACTTGTGGTCATTTACTAATGCGCCAACAGACATTAGTCATTAATAAAACAAGTAAGATGTTAATGCTGGTACTTTCTATAATATGATGCATTACTTTGTCACCGATCGCCTCGTTTATGTGTTGGTTTTTAGATAAGAAATCGGTGCTAATTAAATTTTAAATGTCGATAAATGTAGTTGAAGAAGAAGAATAAAGTTCAATAACAAAGACATGAAAGACAAAAGATTGGAATTAAAACTAAGTGTACGCGGAGATGGCTCCCTGAGCCGGGACAGCAACAGAAGTAGCACAAGAAGCGATCGAAGTAACTTCAGTAATAATGGTTCCACCGGTTTACCGGTAAGCGAAATATTCGCAATCGATCGCTTTTCAGCGCCACAGCATCGGCCGTTCGATATCCAAAGCAAAAGCCGATCTCAACCCATCCAACATGCATATCCAGCGCAGAGCCTTCAAACATTAAACTATTACGAACCATCGCAATATCCTAGAGACGTCGCTCCCAACCGACACAATCCTTACATAGACTATTCGGAGCCATTCGACAGATTCCAGTATCCACCCAACATACAATATCAATCAGTGTACAATGATCCAAATATTCGTATGTATGAAAGGTCAAGTCGTGCCGATGTGCACCGACCAGCTAGGGAATACACAACGGTGCCGCGTTCGATACTCCAACGCGAGCAAGGCAACGTGCCGTATGGCAGCTTACCACGGATGGTACAGCATACACAGCCGATCAATGTGCAGTACTACAACTCACTGCCACGCTCAATACACGAACACGAGCAAGGGGATTATGCTGGACAATATTCGCTACCGGCTTCGAGACGAGTGCGCATTAGCGAACAACAACCAATTGTACATGGATATGGTATGTATGAAAACTATTACAATAACATTTTCCAACAAATTATTTCTGTCGGAAATTACGAATAAGTTAACATTACATAAATTTTATAAATACATTATATTGTTTTTTACATAATAGTAATCTCTTCCTACATTGGGATTAAATGATGAATTTCGGTTATAAAGGAGTTGAGTGACGTTTTTTCTTCTGAGATTAACATGCACTAGCTAAGCTATCTATCAGTAAACTTCCGTCTGAAATCAACCAGAATGTCTTATGAAAGAAAAACGCAACGCAAACAATTTTTAAAGACTAAAATATTATATAGAAGAAGAAAAAAAAACAATCTAAATTAGAGTCATGATCAAACAAATGGCAGAAAATTGTAGTAGGTAAATTGTACGACGTACTTGAAAGCAAAGAACAATACAACCATAAAGTTTTGTCAAAATATCTTATATACTAAATTCTTTGTCTACTTATTGCTACCGCTAAATTCACCGAGAGAATTTTATGAATAATGTTTAATATTTCTTTCGATATTATACCTCAACCTTTCACGATCATAATTACTGCAGCTCGCTATCTGCAATATCAACTGACGAGATGTTCAATTCACAACAAGGAGAAATTGCACTTGGAAAGCGGATTTGCATAGAAACTGAGCCAGTAATCGATACAAGATGGGTGTACTAACATAATTCCATTAGTTTTCACTTTCAGTTATTTGCTAATGATACTTTTTGTTTTCATGGTACCGAGTAGTTAAAGCTATTTTAACTTTCGATGTAATGCTAACACTTCTTTTGATGTTACGTTTTACACTAATGTTCTGAATGAATGATATTCAGATTTTCAGTATTGCGTAAATATGTGGTTTATTAAGTACATTTATACTTAAAAGTGCGGTATACACTCACCCTTTATACCTCGGTCCAATCATCTTTCGTTAGGTGTTATTCACTCATCTCAGCCTATGATCGTCCACTAAATGGACACAGGCCTTCCCCATTGATCGCATCATTGGGAGGAAATGTGCCATATTCGCCACACGTGGCAGGCGAGTTGGCGATCGCAGTATGATCCACCATACTAAGAAAAGCACGCTGCTGCCCGTCCTCCGGTGGTCTTTACATCCAGACTCAAGACAAACAGACATGTTCATGCACACAAATTTTTGTCTTGTGTGGGAATCATTGGGAGGAAATATGCCATAATCGCCACGCTTGGCAGGTGGGTTGGCGATCGCAGTATGTTCCACCATACTAAGAAAATGACGCGGCTGCCCGTCCTCCGATGGCCTTTACCTCCAGACAAACATATCTGTTTGTCTTGAGTCTGGAGCACATGACATGCACACAAAATTTTTGTCTTGTGTGGGAACCGAAACCACGAGCTGCGGCGTGAAAGAGTGTCTTGCCACTACGCCAACTGGTCAGTCTTAGGTGTTATTACCCTTATACAATCCCAAGTCTTGTCTTTTTTTAAATGCTTGATTCTTGCGTATTAATTTCTCAATTAATTCTTTTTTTTTTTTTTTATACCTAATTTCTTTAAAATAAAAATAATATGTAAATGTTGCAGTTTAAGAACTGTATTAAAAAGTTATTTACATCCAAACGCATCCAAACTTTAAAGGTCAAAGCACTAATATCGATTAGGCCCCTACCGATAAAATTTGTGTATCCCTAATTAGAAAAGGTGACGCGACGCGGCTACGTCTGAGTTAATTCTGTTATCGCATAAAATACCTAACTGCAACATTGACTAAAGAAGCCATACGATTTTTGATGTTAGATACATTAAATATTAAGTATATACTTTTAGTCCGCTCAATTTAAAAGCTCCACGACCATTATATCTAATGGGGTGGCTAGAGGCAAAGATAACTTTATATCGCCAAATAAACTTTTTACTCGGGATTATCAGGAGTTAAAAGTTTGGTAACGTTAATAATTTTGAGGTTATCGTCTTAGATTTATGTTCACAAATATGACAACGTTGATTTACTCATATAAATTAAGAGTCATTAACTCAGTTGATTTTTTGAATGCTTTTTATAATACGAACAATTTAAATATTTCGCACCTAGTGTGAAACAATAACCGTTGAAATCGATATGAATATGTGTTTCGATAAAGCGTGTGTGCACATGTAGGGCGAGATGTGGCCCAACCCTCGGGGGTCGCGACAACAATAGCCTCTCCCCAGCCACTGGTGCGCTCTAATGACCCAGCCCGTCAGGTGCGCGGATCTGGACGCAGTTCTTATTACGCCTCCATACATCACACGTTCGAAACCCTAACGTTTTTAACGTACTTTTTTAAATGGCGGTCACGAAGTCAGCTGTTCGCGGTATAATGTGTTCCTTAATGGAGTTCACTTTTAAAGCGAGTGAGTATCAACATTTTATTAGTTTTGTTATATTCTTGTAAAGTGTGCATTCCATTTCATAATTTTCGACTTCATCTGAAGAATATATAAGGGTATTCTTCTGTATTTCTAGATTCTTGTACACAAAAAGTTTGTTTATTGTAAATTTTGCATATTATATTTTTTTATTAACATATAGATTGTTTGGAGTGAATCATCGCTCTGTTTTGGAACGGTCTGTATTTGCCTCGCCTTTCGGTGTCAGGTTGTGCATAATGGAATACCGGTTTCCGAAGGTTGACCGGGAACCATCACCTTTTTTTTGTTTAATTCGGAACTAGATATCTCTCTAGCGTTTCTACTTTATAATTCTTATCAACAATTCCTTGCCTGGTTTTCGATTTATGTTATGTACATTAATATAATTCATAATTAAGAGATCAGTTATTTTAGTTGTTTCTTTGTACGAGCGTAATAATAATGGAAGCTTTTTTATGTTTTCTGCAGAGCTTTATTGCGTAACATGATTTCGTGTTGTTTAGTGCTATTCCGGCATACTGTAACGTTCTTGCGCGGTTATCTGATAGAAAGTAAAGTGCATTCAGGTTGTTTAACTCGGCTGAATTATAACAAATATAACGGATGGGCGAAAGGCGTTCTACTTCGTGCAAAATGCTTGATAAGACGGATATCCTGGCTTGCTAAATGTTAGCACCATAATAATATCAAATATAGAAGAAATATTTACTTTTATTGTTATTCGTATAAAGTTTTAAGTTTTGAAATACTAAATAGAACAGTAATCATTGCTTAGATTCCTAACAAATTTGCTCTCATATTTGTGTTTTGCGGTTTGTGGTTGAACCAGCTTATTACTGAGACGGAGTTTTTCCCACACTTTTGTAGATTGCGTCCTTCACACTCCACTGCATTTTGATGAGACAAGTGATTGATATTCACTTATACGATTGTATTTTTAAAATCAAAAAATAAAAAAATCGTTTATGTCGGACATTTGTCCACAACTAAACAAACATTTAAATTAATTAATATAATTTTAGCCGGATCGTCATTAGTAATGTCAATGTGAATAATAATAATTTAATGGCATTTCAAATTCCAACGTTTCCAATTCCGCATATTTTTAAAATATTTAGTTACAAAATAATACAAAAAGTACCAAATCGTTCAAACAGGTGGTTGTTTATACTCTTGATAATCATAAAAATAAGTATAACCAGAAAGATTTTCTTTGACAATACAATGAGCGAATGTAAGGTCATCGTACTGACAAGTGCGACAACCTTATATTCCAACCTATTCAATTAGATGTAAATATACATTCTTTTCCCAGATCGACACAGACTCCGTTATATTACTAATATAGTAATGCCGAGTTAGTATTGAACTCGACCAAATCAGTTCAACTAACGCTGTATTGTTTAAATTTCGAATCAGGTAAGGTTTTGGTATATTGGTTAGGTCATACTTCACGACAACTTTATTTCCCTGACCGCTGGACATGATATGCATGTACAGTAGCGAAAGTTAAGGACATACTCAGGTCAAAGACGGTTACTCTAAACTAATGCATACAATGTCGATCGACCGCAGTGATATTACTTAGAGTTCGATTACCACTTGACGGTATTATTTAAAATTATTAGTCACAATGTAATCGTACG
This sequence comes from Papilio alexanor hazarajatica, assembly GCA_018246295.1. Classification (NCBI taxonomy): domain Eukaryota; kingdom Metazoa; phylum Arthropoda; class Insecta; order Lepidoptera; family Papilionidae; genus Papilio; species Papilio alexanor. Next base: position 11,473 of record DWLR01000297.1, read on the forward strand.
AATACATTGGTAAATAAAAAATATAATTGCAGTTTTACGACCTTAGACTCTTTAGTAATAACTGTATTGGTAGTGCACCGCGAATACTTTTATATTCTTGAGTTATTATAATAAAACTTACAATGACCACTGTTTTATAATAAAAATATTTAAAAATAAAAATACTTATATGTTTATTGAAATGATTTTATCACTATCTAAAAAAATAATCATACAAAACCAGTGATTGGGCCTGGGTTTTATAAAATTTCTTTTCTATGTGAATGTTCTCTCAGAGTCTAGTCCATAGAAACAGATATGAACTTATGATTTTGCGTGGCACACTATTATTTATATTTCATAAATGACCGCTGTGATCACCGTAATTTAATTGTGAGTCGAAATTTCGAATCGCTACACGTAAGCCGTTCTAATAATATCCACATCTCACGTCTGAACTCAATCTCTTAGATAATCATAAATTTGTTCCTACAGCTCCAGTGAAGCCTTTCTAATTCTTTTCGTTTGTACAAATCAAATGTTTCAGTTTATAGCAGGTAGCGAATACCGCATGATAACGCTACGCCAGGTCTTCTCAACCTTAAAAGTAAATTTAATTTTCGATGACATGATTTAATATATGTTCACGGAAACTTATCATTTTGCTTTTGTTATCGTTAGATTTTTAATTTAAATCCAGTGAAAATTTATCACATTTATAGTCATTAATAATTAAAGAAGCATAAATATTTCTTTCTATGTTTAGACAATGTATTCTGCGTTAGGAAAGTGTGTATTATAGCATTGTGCAGTGCATCCGCATCCTTTTTAACAGTGGTAAAGTTCGCAACAGTAACATCTGAATGGCCCGATCGACCGGTGAAATACCATGACGTCACAGTAGACGGGCGTGAAGTAGAAGATTTCTGCGTCTCGTGTGATGAGTAATTTTAGTCCTTCCCTTCCTACCATTTTCTAATAACGAAAAGGTGGGAAGGGAAAGAGGATTTGTGACGTCTTGCTCGTTTGTCGCCTTCTTGTATAAAAAAAATAAATCTTACTGGACATAGCAGCAATAAATTAAAAAAGATGCCTAAAAATATCTTTAAGAAACCTTGATACGAAAAAACAAAAAAAAAAACAGAAATTGTAGAAAAAAATGACCAATTTACAAACAAATCTTGCATTGAATAAAATATGTGTTACCGTTGAAATTTAAAACACAATGCTATAAACTATGTAAATTTCGTTAAAAACATTTGTTTTTTTTTGTGTCAACCACCTACAAGAAAGAGACCCAATCGCAGTGAATTCTCCACAGGCTACATCACCGTTACCGTTATGCGACTCAGAATAACAAAAACAGCCGAGAAAATGTCCTTTCGCAAACAAGTTTATAAGCGTTTTAGCATTAGTAAGTGGCTCTAAATATATACAAGTGACTTGTGACTCTTGTGGTTGTATATAATTGGCACGCTTGCATAAATCAGATGCGAGGCGCACTGCGCTATGTAGATTAGTACTTTCGAAAGCTGAAGCCAACAATCCCGTATTCATAATCCGTTAATAAACTGAAAGCTACATCCCGACAGGGGCAGGCAGTTTGTAATTTTCTCTATAGCAAACCAAAAGCGAGCTCGAGCGAGCGAGCGGGATCCGATTATTGCCTATCAACTTAATGTCTACTCTAGGATAAGTTTTAATTAAAGGATTAAGTATTCATATCGTCATTATTTTCTTTAACATCTTTCTTGAGCTTCACTTGAAAGTAGTAAAAGGAGAACAAGTAATGATTGATATAATTATTGTTTCATTCTATCAGTTTAATCTTAATTCCTTCTGCTTTCTACAAACGGAATACATTTATTATTCATTGAAGGAACGTTTATTGAAATAAAACTCATTTTACGGATTTATCGCTTTTAATTAATATTTTAATTCCCAATGTTTCGAGTGCTTTTCATCACTCATGGTCATCGGGGGACTGAGGTGAGGTATTTGACGTTCCGATGTCACTGGCTTGCTTTGCTATTTGCTATGCTTTTTAATTATTATTTTTATTTTAATAATAATTAAACGCGATAAAATCCGTAAAATTAGTTTAATTTCAATGTCTAATATTCCCGTAAATATAAGAAATCTTTAGAATTTATTTATAAATTATTATTGACAAATAAATTAAAACGATATTATAAAAATAACACATTATTATAATTTTTTAAATCATGTATTCAAGTTTACGGAAGGAAATATCATTATCCGTATTAATAAATTTAAAAGATAAGACTAATGGCTCTGTTACAAGCAATTTGACGTTCGTGTAACGAATCGAAAGTGTCCGCGTTATATTTGATGAGATCTATTGGTGCGGATAATTAATGGGCAGGTAATGTGAGGGTAAAAAATAAAAGGAGTGTTGTTGTGCCGGGTTGTGACTTTCTATTTTTAATGGAGTGGAGAGGTCGCGGGCGCAGAGCAGCATCTACATCTCGCGCCGTGGCTGCGCGCGCATTCCGTCAGTGCATACGCTATACAACGCGCGCTCTCGCACGTATCGGGAAAAATATCCGATTATTTTCTTATTAAATTGTAATTAAATAATAGTTCACTAATTAAGTAATATATTAAAAAATAATATTAATCATTAAAATATTATTAATAATAGATTAAATTCTGTAACAAGTGCATTTGTTTTGATCCTGATATTGGACAATGACCGATTTGGAATGCGCTAGGCAGAGCAGCCCGGCCGGCCGCGGCAGGTTGATTGACGAACTGCACTAGATAAGTGGTCAGCCGGCTAGGCCTGTATAACAAGTAGCCGATCTAGAACCAGACAAGTGCTGACCCTAGGAAATGGGCGTACTAAGAAGGAAAAAGCGTAAGTCCACTGTCGCTGTTATTATAGGTGATTATTTAACACCATTATTCATATATCACTGTGTGTTCTTTTTATAAAAAGAAACAAACAACTGTATTTATTTTTAGTTTGTATTAAGTATTGCCTGCTAACCTACTGTTTAAAAGCGGTTCTGTGCAAAAAAGTAAGAAATATTTCTTTTGTTTAAATTGTCTAACCAAAAACTCTTTGTGTAACACGAATAAGATTTTGATTTTTTGTATGGTAATAAAAAGAATTCTATGACAATAATAAAAAATTTCTTCAGCATCCTATCGCTTTACGAGTGTATTACGCACCGATAAGGTTCACTGCAGATAGTTTCCCGTCTTGCAATAAAGGTCTCATAAATAAATCTAGCTCTGAAATGCAAAACTCTCCTATTGTTCTATATCTACTTCGCTTCTAATATTGTTGTTTCATGCATATTATCTCAGTACGAATGTTAAGGGGAAAACAAAACACGGAGACTTTTTTGTGGAATGGTTTATTTTGATACATGCAATTTTATCATAAAAAACCTTAACACAAAAATTTTAATCCCATTTCAAATAAAATAATAAATTATTTAAATTAAAAATAGTGATGGTTCTTGAGCATGGCGTAAACGTTCATTTCCTTTGGCAAAGTTTACATTAAAATTAGAACTGCAAATGTCAACAAAACTAAACTGAATTGTATATTTTTCAACCTATTTACCTTTGATTTTATCAAACTTTCACTTTAATATTGTTGGCTATATAAAACTAACGTATTACGTCTAATTTTTAACAGCAATTTTCATTAAAACAAGAACAACAACGCTAAGCATTACGGATGTACATCTAAAGGGCAACCTTCTATTTATGTTTGTCGCCCGCGGCAAATTGCAAATGAAGAAACAAGCTATCTGCAGAACACGGCTCCAGTCTTAAACTTAAAACATAACGAAAGGAAAACTCTGACTTCGTTTCAACCCATTCTCCGCTTTTCACTGATACACAACTTAGGGCATAAAATTAAATAATAATAGGAGTATCTAAAATTTTCGCCTTACTCCAGCAACAAATCAAATTCGATAGCATTGTAATCTTAAAAAAAAAAAACTATGATTTTGTACTAAATTTCTCTTGGGAATCGCACTAAGACTAAATGTAATTGTAAGGTAATCTATCCGCTAGGTCATGTGGTACGTCATCAAATTGCATCTGATTTTGGCATTTCATTATATTATATTACGTTTTATGGCAGTGATTGTATCGCACCATGGCTTCCGCTGAGTTGAATCGAAGCGAGATTGCGTTAGGTTTTATACCCATGTATAATATTATTTCCCGGGTTGTTACATTTCTTTACTAGAAATGTAACTATGTATTTTATAATTTAGTAAATTACGACAATATCCAAGAATATAAACAGGATCTTTTTCAGTATTTGTAAAATACAAAACCCGATATAACTTTCTGTGTTAAATATTGATAAATTGTTTAAGATAAGAAAGGAGTATTCGCCGCTAGAATTCCGTATTCGTTATAATTAATACGTTATCTTGGTAGTTGGGATTCCACATCACAAAAGTGCGCTATAAGGAAGTTTCTACCACATTCGTCCACTTTGTGAAGTCACCTGTCCATCTGCGGTATTTCCGAATAGACATGTACATATGTTATAAATTTAACAAAAAATACAGCTACTGCCCTTCGAGAGCTCGGTGACGCACCTGCTCTATACTTGTCGTTAATGATCGGCGTATCGATCATATGCGAACTTATTGTTGATTTGCCACTGCAAAAAGACAATAAGTAAAAAATAAAGTTTTTTCTCATATACAAAATACATATCGACACTTCTTTGAATGTCAGCATTTCTTTTTGAGAAAACCTTTATATACATATGTATATGGAAATTCGATTTACTCATAACGACTTACGTATAGTTAAAACATTTCTTGTGCAGTTACGTCATAATTGACGCTAAATATAGACGCTAAACAAACGTAAAACCAGTTAATCTTGACCTTCACAATACGCAGATTAGATAATTATGTATTTCATAAGCTTTAATTAAAGACAGAACACCAATATTATAATAGACTCATGCTGTCCACATTTCCTGATAAATTGAGTGTAATAGTTATCGATAGAATACCATCCTGTCAGGAACAGAACTATCCTTAGCTAAAAACTGTTATTATTTTCTTTTCTAATTGCTATCTCAGACATTACAACTAATGAAGTTATGATATCAATATTATCCTGCGAACACACTATTTTACAGTTCTTATACAATTCCTCTGGTGTTGCGGATGTCCATGTGCGTCGGTTCACTTAATGTTAAGCGACCCGCTCCTTGTTTGCCTCCGCATGTACGCATGAAATGCAGTAGTATATTACTACACTACAATAGGTCATGTGTTTTGTTTAAGGTACACCTAACCTTCAAGAATAGTAAGTCAGTTATGCGGTGCGAAGGTGAAACAGTTGCCTAAGTTTGTGTTGTGATGCGATCATCGCTCACGTACTGGGCGCGTCTTGAGGCATTTTAGGCTACCGGCAGGGTTAACAACAAAGGCGAAATTTAATATACATAAAAAAAACGTCTATCGCGTAAAAGAAGTAGACTATACCTGTATTAAATATGATTATTACATGCCTATACATACAGCGAGGTGATGATATGACAACAAACAAGTTTTATTCAGTTTGGGTAGACAGTAATAGCCATTAATGACTGTAAATCAATCTGATTTAAAACGATACTCTACAAATAGATACGTACCGTTATGTAATAAAACAGAAAAATTCCAAAACGAGATCATTTATAGCGAAAATGCTCATCCTCTGCATAAGTAAAAAAGTCTTAATTCTCTAGAACGATACGACAGAACTAAAAATACAGCAGAACTAACTTTTTGTTACTTGTAAGGCGAAGATAAAGAAAAAGAGACTTTGCTTCCACACAAATTAATTAACACATTAAAACACTCGATAGTTTATGTATAAGCTTTTAAAATCTGACAGCGGATTACCAACTTGTTTTCCCGTAAAATTTATAACCAAATTTCACAAAAAGCTTGACAACCCTAACTATTGGTGTGTCGTAACCGTATAGCGTGTAGGCCATTATTTAACAAACACGTTACTTATATTTTATTTAAATATACTGCTCTGTTGTTTCACAACTATATTTGAACACCAAGTTTTTATTTTCAAATAGAACGTTGAAAATATTGATTATTATCAAAACTTAAAAACAAACATAAGCTTATGAAATAAATATCACCAAGGCTTTTATGACGAACTTATTACTGTAAGTGCTTATAAGTAAGTGAGTTCTATACAATTATCTAAATAAATCAAGAGGTCAAACTGAGTTCGTGTAGATCGACTTGATCCTGTGACCTTACGAGGAGACATCGCGTGAATCTTGTTTACCTCTAATTTAATGTTCCGTTCATAGCAATTGAATTCTAATTTAATTAAAATCACAAAACGCTTAAGACATTAATTTTATGAGTATAAACCTCGATTCCGCATTCCCGTCACGGGAGGGTAACTCTTATTAACGGAGTACTAGTAGAATACTAGTAGAACATACAAAGCACAGGTCTGCTTGATTGACAACTGAACCATGCCACAACGGTTCTCATCCTAACTCGTTCTTATTTCACATTATGAAGTGTCATAAATCTTCACCACTCGTCGCATAGTGTGCCATGCAAGAAGTACCAAGGTTTCTAAGATCCTTGAGAGATATATGTTTTGACAATCAAATCGTCCCTTTTTATTTCCTTTTGTCTAATTCACCAAAAACTACTAAGTAGTCTGTGTAATACAGACAATAAGTCATTGTTGACAATTTTAGTAAATAACACAACATAAGAGAACTTTCATTGCCTTGTCAAAACGGTTTTACATTTTAAAGAAGTTTTTTTTATATAGATTGTTATTTTCGTTTTACCTAGTAAAAAAACGTGTTATGATAATTCATTATTAACCCATAAATACAATATATCGTGTTATAAGATGTTGTCGTAGACTCTACCACTGTTGTAGATAAACATCTGTTGCACGAATGGCTCGCTCGACCGATGAAATTACCACACCTTCACAGGCGTGAAGTAGAAGTATTCTGCTTTTCGTCTGATGAGTGAGGTTCCGGAGGCCTGAATTTTAGTCGTCATCCACTTCCCACCCTTTTCTAATAAGGAAAGGGTTGGTAGGGAAAAAGGATTTGAAAGGGATGGGTAGAAGGAAATGTAAATGTTTCTGTCTATCGCCTGCTCTGTCTATTAAAGGTAGGCAACGCATCTGCAACTCGAAAATATATGGGTAGCGATCGTTTAGGTGGTCGGCTTGCTCGTTTGACACCCTTTGCCTTAGCATAGCGCTATAGCATAAAATGATCGCATAACATTCTGCAGGTTTAACACCATCAAATGTGCTTGCGATAGAACGTAATAGAATAATAATACAATAAAGTACCTCACATTACGTAAGCGTCATATTGCGCAAACATGGTGATCGTACGCCGGACATACTAAACGGCTAACATTTTATATTGATCTCACATCTTTGTTGCTGATTTTAACGTCGACTACAGTTAAGTGTGTTATTAATGATTAACTTTTACTTATCTACATTTCTGGCTCCTTGTAGATAAGTGATATTGTTCATAGCAATATTCTAAGTACACAATTGTTACGAGTACTTATTTTGCAGCATCGAAAGAGGTTATTCAGAAAGTAATGTTGCGAAGCATTTATGTTGCAAAAATGTTCTTGATGTGAGCAAATGTTCATGATCTTTGCTTTTCACCATTGATTCATCTTCAAGGAAGGCCTTCCCTGACTTTGATAAGTTATATTCCAGTAATATTTAGACGGGAATCGATTCGTAACAAATATGGTATAATTGTTGTGCTGTACATTATTAGTTAGTAATCATAATTGATTTTTTTTCCTTCATGGACGACTTAAAGTACTTTAAAAATGTAAAAGAAGCCGGTGAAATTTTGCCAGGACCTGCAAAATGGAATGCTATTATTTGCTTACATCTCTAGGGGCTTGCGTGCTTTTGTAAATAATTTCCCACGACTTTATTTTTTTATAACCTTTTTTGTGCAACATTAATGCATTGTAGTAATTTTCGATAATTCTATCAATTTCCTGCTTTTTCAATAATTTGAATCAATCAAGTTCACTTTCACCCGTCAATTGCTATACGATTAGAAGTAAATTACCGTCGTTCCTTGAACAGAGCGTTTTCCAACAGTACGAGACCGCCGACCGATAAACTACGGTCACGAATCCCTCTGCGCAAATCACGACTCGTTCTTAGATACAATAGTCGCCTTGTTATTCCATTAAGGTCCGTGTAAGGGTGAAAGTACATCTCATGATTGGCCATTGTGTACGACGCAGGATATGGCTAACACAGATGGTTCTGGAGCAAGATTTCACTGTCTGAACATTCGTCTTGACACAACGATTGCCGTGCGAACGCTTTTACAGCTCGCTCGTTTGTTACACTATTCAACGGAGGTTGCACAGAGGGCCCTGTCGAGAGAAATCCAATAGAACGAGGTCTTATCAGATTGGATATCGCGTGCCATTTGTGTCTCGTTACGTAGTTTTATGTGCCAGACCTTTAACAATGACACGAACCATTTCCGATTTATAGAAAACGGTTCACGGCACTTTCACGAAAGCTCTCGCCCCTCGCCTTTAACGTTTCGAAAGCGGACGTCATTTCTGCATTGTATATTCATGGAACATTACCATTGCTATCGGATCGCTATCCATTACAATAGTTATTTGCTTTGCACTGAGTTTATTGAGACCCAAATATGACTTAAAGTAAATCTATTGCCAGCCTATCAAGAACTATTAAGGCCCAAAATTAAAGATGTGTGTGTATCTATGGAGATACACAAATAATAAGTACGACGTATTAACTTAATATTTGACCAGTAGGTTACGAGATCAGCTTTTCCAAAAACGTATCCCTTACGTATTAACCTTATACATATTTCTTTTGAATAAACTATCACCCGGAATTATGTTGCTGTAACCATCGGTACTCAAATTAACAACCAGACAACTTAATAACGCATTGCTACAACTAGCGGATGTCGAGAGTTTATTATCAACTCTCGTAGTCATTACGTAGTTTGGCTTTTAAGTGACTTTTAATTTTAAATTTATATCGCCATTTAAAGAGGTGGGCTTAAATTGCCTTAACGATTATATAATTGCTATAATTTTAAGGCGCCAATAGCGTAAGACTTAGTGTACTTTTAATAGTATTATTTTGGTACATAAAACCGTCCTTAAACCAAACTTTACTTTTTACTTTATACCACGTATTAAAGCATAAACGTAATTAAATGGTGTTGTGCTACGGCGACGATGCGATATTACTGATACTAAATAGTTGCGGTTCTCTCAATTGTCAGTGCTAGAAAATACAAGTTATACCTTAAAGTAAAAATTCTTCTATATATATAAAATGTGTTTACTTACTATGATAAATTAAATATGAAATAAAGATGATGTAATTTGTAGAAAAACAGGAATACTAAACATTAACCGACGACGACGCTTTCTACCTTAAGCGACTTCCTGTAGTCATCGCTGTGTTGAATACGGTGTACGAAGGACTGCATACTGCGGAAGGTATTTGGGATGGCCTATATTACAACAGATTGATGATGAACTTCCGATTTATAATCTGAGGGAGGGGTGTGGCAACACGTTTGACTTAGCTCGTAGCTATTTGTTCTGACCTTACAGTTTTTGAGTCCTGGTACTCAGGCTTACATAAAGATTATATTTGTTCAGGTGAGTCCGTATCGGAGCGCGCGGAGAGCGAGACGCGGGCGGCGAGCGCTACGGGCGAGCAGCGATGCACGGAGGTGCGCATCGCGCGCGCCGCGGGCGGGCTCGGCCTGAGCATCGCGGGCGGCCGCGGCTCCACGCCCTACATCGGTGACGACGACGGCATCTTCATATCACGCGTCACGCCCAACGGACCCGCGTACATGGCCGGACTCAGGGTAAACCATCTCTTATAATTCTTCTTCCGGCATAGGATCATCTCCACCTTTGCGTCTCCTCCTAAAACGCTTGCAAAATGCACATAATTTTTTTTTACGAATGAGATTGGGGGAGATAGGGGCTCTTACCATTTCTGTCACCATATCGCCAATTGTAGCAAAATTGTTATTTCCACTTAAGAGACCAATAGAATGATAACTTTTCAAAGCTTAGGATTTGAACAAGCATCCACCCAAATGATTTTTTTTCCGACCAGAAGCCATTTCTAAAGATAATATCTTACAGGTGGGCGACAAAGTGCTGTCAGTGAACGGCACGTCTGTAGTGGAAGTGGACCATTACTACGCGGTGGAAGTTCTGAAGGCGAGCGGACCCGTGCTCACGCTTGTGGTCACGAGGGATACGCCGCCTTCCACCAGGTAACATTAAATAGGATTACATTTGATTCATATCGTCAGGAATTAGCTCCAAATTTTCTATATTTGGGGCGCATACTAAAGAGCCAAAGGATATCGATTGGTACGGGAGATAAATGTAGTAGTCTTCTCTTAACAGAACGTTGATCTTGCTCAAGGCACGATGTGATTAGGTATTCGCGTTTCTAAACATGTCTCGCAGTTTGTACACCTTTAGTCCTTAGTTAATAGGAAAAGATATTTGTTACTTACCGTATAATTTGATAAAAATGGATCATAACATAAGCATTCAGTAACTTGCACTGTCATGTATTGATGGACAAGTGATTTCATACATCCACAACTAAAAGTCGTCGACATATTCACCGATATCCTTACATTTTAACGATTCTTCCACATATGTATTTGTATGTGTATTAATGTTTCAAGAGCGAAAGAGGCCTGCTATGATTGTAATAAATAGAAATCTGTAATTTCTGCCTACTCTAGTTATGAATTTAAATGCTTACTTTTTAAAATATTTTCAGAACGCATAGCCGCGCAGCGAGTGGCGCCAGCCATCACTCCGTGTCGAGCACGACAGACACCGTGTCTACTCTGGAGAATGGACAGGTGATTTATGTCTTCAGCTTTATCTACGCTTTCTATCTGCGCCACCTTAATTCAGAACACTCATTTAAACTTCACTCAATAGATTTTTTACTCACGATACCTTTTGCTTTTGTTTGTAATCCATTGAAATTAATTCAATAGTCATTTTCCTAACGGCATGTGATGAATGGATAAAATGAAATAAATCTTAAGTTGTTGACTACTTCTACTTTATTTACTATATAATAAAATGCCTTTAAAACCAGTGAATTTGTTTCTATGGTCATGGAAAAATTCTGTTTACAATAAAAATCTCAGTAAAATAAATAAATATGTTTTCGTCGCATTATTGATTGCCATTTGTAGTTATATTGTTTCAATGAATACTTCAACACTTACACTCAAGAATCACAAAACAGTCGCAAATATACAATTATTGTATTAAATAAGCCTTTTTATTCCGTCATTGTCAGGTGTCAACCGGTCGAGGAATCGTCGCCAAGCCCCTCATCATCAGCAACCAGTACGCGCAGGAGTTCGAACCAGAACAGAAGGATCCGGCACCGATCCTAACGAATGCTGTGTCACCGGCATTAAACTTTACTCCATCACCCATCCCTCAGGTGACCTACCAAAGGTTGCAAGCGTCACCCCCTCCACCGCAAACACAACCTTATGTGCCACCGGGTACGGATGCTTTTAAATTGTTCTGAATTAACTTAACTCTGTCTTGACCAGTGGTCGACAAACTTTTTTAATGGGGGTAACAATGTTTAAGAAATTCTAGAGGGCCAGAATTATAGAAAAAATTGTGTTAAAGTAAGTAATTATATCCATGTCGATGGACCCTCGGCGGGCCGGATTAAATACTTTCGCACGCCGGAGTTGGCCCGCGGGCCGTACTTTGCCCATCACTGGTCTTGACCATTGTATAAATCATGTGTTGAGAATTGTTTTATAACGTACGGAAAATAACTTTTTTTTTTAATTTTATTCAGAAATTCGTTTAAAAAATGTGTCAAAATAGAACAGTTAAAATGCCCTAATATTAAAAGTTAGCTGTTCTTGTCTGGTATCCGCTTAAATTTTTATAATGCCCGTCAATATATTTAAATTATACCTTATGCTATTTCTAAATAATCTAGTTTTCCAATAGTGAAATATATATTTAGATTGCCAATCACAAATAAATCTCTACTATTTTGTATAAGCAATAGACTTGTTTACAATTGTCAGTGACAAAGACGTGGAAAGCCAATATTTTTTTTGTGAAGCAAAACTGCGCCGCAATTACTTTGGCATATAAAAGAACTCGATGGTCCGACAGTTATTGATGATACGGACACAGATAAAAAATAAGTACTAGCCCATGCGCCCGCGTTCTATTGATTGAAACAGTTTTTGATCTGTGAGCAGATTGCAATAAGGTCGCTGAACTTAATATACTGTATTATTAGACTTTGCATTTATTATTTATGATTATTGAGAGAATTAATAAGATGTCACACAATGGAAATGTGATTATTCTCTTTAATTTTTTTTCATTCTTTCTTGAAGAGTTTATTTATTAAAAAAATAGTGAGTTTCTTACTAAAACATCAGTTAGTAAAATAAAAAAAGATGGATGGATTGTTAACAATTGATAAATTACCGTTAAAAGTTTGATGATAAAAATCATAAGTAGGAAGGTTTTTGACCCCAATTTACCTATCGTGTGATCTGATACTCACTAATTTAGCATTATTTACACTTCTCGGAATGGATATCATAATCGGACGAAACTGACACTGCCAACTTGATCCATTTCTTTGCATTTGCATTTTGAAGCTTGCACTTATTTCATACTAGCAACCCGCCCCAGCTTCACTCGGTATGAGACTAATAAAAAATGAAATATAGCCTAGGTTACTCTTTAATAGAGGAGCTTTTTATTGGTGAAAGAATTTTTGGAATTTGTTCAGCAGTAGTTTTGACTTAGGCGAAACAAAGTCCTAGCGATGGGTTCGAGGAGCAGGGGCGGACTGCTGCCCGGATAATATTAGTATTATCCTTACTAATATAAATGTGAATCTATGTTCGTTTGTTTGTTACGACTTTACGTAAAGACTACTTAACCGATCATCATGAAACTTTATACACATATTCTCTGAGGTATTGGGAAGGATATAGGATACTTTTTATTACATATAATATATTTTTGCGGAGGGTAAAAAAAATCATTATATTATAAGTGCAATTGTTTGGATGGATGTTTGTTACCAGGTAAGTCTATAACGGCTGAACAGATCTGGACGAAATTTGGCACAGAGATAGATTATTGTCTGGAATAGCACATACGCTTTATTAATCCGGAAAAATTTACGCGGAACATTTTTCACGCATATATATGGTACGGCTTACATATAGATACAACAATATTGAAATCCACGCGGCCGAAGTCGCGGGCAACAGCTGGTGTAAAATATATCCATCTGTTATTGCAGTATACCAGCAGAAGGTGCTAGTGCACACAACTCTGATCCGCGACGGCGCCGGGCTCGGGTTCAGCATCGCGGGCGGGCAGGGCTCGCCGCCCTATCGGGACGACAGCGACGCCATCTACATCTCGCGCATCTCGCCGCACGGCGCAGCAGCTAAGGACGGCAAGATGCAGGTCGGCGATAAGGTCGTCTCGGTGAGTCGCTACATCATGAATATATTGCTAAGTCTGGAGAACTAGTTACTATATAAATTGCCTTCTATTATTAAAACATGCAAATCTATTTTTAATCAAACTAATTTGGATAAAAGAAAACTTTATTATCATGTTTCTATTAATCACTAATAGCCTGTTAAATTATGAATGTACTTTTATGTAATGACTTTTTAATTGTAATAGTTTTGAATGATGTATTGCTACATTAAATGTTAAAAGGAATTATGATAGCGTTGTGGAGTGAATTGTTATCGTACGGTTTATAGATTAACGGTGTGGAGATGGAGAACGCGCGGCACGAGGCGGCGGTGGCGCTGCTGACGGGCCACGAGCGCTTCGTGCGGCTCGTGCTGCAGCGGACCATCACATCCGATCAGGGTATATCACAAAATAGCAAAAAATATAAATAGACACTTACGCCCGTAACCCAGAAGGTTAAACGAAAATCACAAATTTCCGTTTGGTTCGATTCTGGCATACCTTTCTTTATGCCTGACATGAAGTTAATATTTTTTGCGTGTATGTTTGTATGTCCGTTCCATCATGACCTCTTGTAGCCCAAACGGACTAAATGATTTTAAAAAGTAAGGTGTTATATTCCTTTCGTATTCTACTCTGGAGTGTATAAGGGTGTTTTAATATTAAATAAATTTAGACTAACTACTAGTTTAAATAGCTGATCATCGAAATTCGTCGTTTACAGTCGAAACTCTCACGAGGAAGTCGATATCTGAAGAAGTTAGGGATCATAAGACGAGTTTGACCAACGTGAGCGTCGCGCCAACGCTGATCGGCAACCACACGGCCGCGAAGCCCACTCCCATCGCTACCGCACCCGCCCACGCCACACTAGTGACGTCACAAACGCCGCAAGCTCAACGCATGCCAACGCCCGTCACCGCCGCGCCCGCACACGTCACACATGTGACGTCACACGTGACGCCACAACCGCCGCAAGCCGCCTCCACCCCTGAGCCCGTACAAACGACGCCGCTGCCACCGCAGCCCGCGCCGCGGAAACTCAGCCAGACGCAGACTAACGGACAGGTATGAACAAAACCAAAAAAGCTTTAAAGAAGTCAGTTTTAAAGAAGTTTAGAAACATAGGACATTATTTTTGTCCTTGATCCCAATGTTAGTCGATGTCCAATATTATATTATACTACACTGTCGTATACGGTAATGTCATGTTTGCTTTTTGTCATGTTGTCATTGTCATGTTGCTGTGTGTGTATGTATATATATAGACAAACATTTGTGTACAAGAACATGTCTGTCTTGTGTCTAGAATTATCTATATATGTATGTATTTACAAAAAACGTATTGATATATGTAGTTTATCAGATATCTGGTTTCCATAGCACAAGCTCTGTTTAGTTTGGGATCAGATGGCCGTGTTTGAATAATGTCCTAAAATATTATTAGAATATTGTATTTTATTATAAATTTTTAAATGCTAAATTAAAATCTGAGCGGTAGTTTTATTACACTGGTATATTTACAATACTTGAGGTACAACGCTTTGTCGCTTACGGAACAGCGCTTATTTAGACGCTAGTGTCTATTGTCATATGTCCTGTCCTATTAATGTTATTTAACATAATAATATATATAATAATATATAATATTTACTGTCTGGAATAAGACGATGTCAATGTCATCGCAGTGGTCCACCACTGTGTATCCATACAGGATTGTGATTTGGGCGGGCTCGACTCCCATTTGGAGGAAGGGCTTTACAATCCTGTTCTTACATTGTTGTAACAAGGCTAAAACTATAAAGCACACATTTTATATAGTTTTATTCAGAACAAGGTAGCAGTATAATGCTTATTAAAATGTCAGGATAATAATTGTCAAGTTTTCTCTTAAATTGCTCACCAAATAATTCTGACGGTTTTAGGAGGCTTAAGCCCCTCTGCAGGGGACTGTATTCGTGTTGGCGAAAACCATTGGGTTTATTGTATTTAGAGTCTGATTGTAGATTTTAATAACAAAAATATTTAAATTGTAAATTATAAATATTCGTAAGTAGATCCATTGCTTTGTATTTAAGCGTGAGTTACAGCAAAATGATTGTTTACTTCAGGCGGGAACGAAAGCGACAACTAACAGTACGGGCACGCCTCTAACTCCCGGCGCCAATAAATTGCACGGCTCTAACGACGACGTATTCGACGACATACAGGTAAGCAGCCTCCAGCTACACCACTCCGGTGATGGTTTACGGTTTAACACGTTCACATCCATGCTTTGTCATCGCTTGCGCCACTGTGTACGTATCGTCGACTGTAGACTAATTTTACATTCATTCGGCCAACGCCCAATGTCCGAAGATGTCGTGGTCTATGCGTCTAGAAATATAGAGCTCATATTTCCTGATGTTTGCTCGCGACATCTATCGGCAAAGGGTAAAACCACTGAATGACGCTTTCATTCTCTTCGAGCTACATATGCGGTTTGTTTTTTTTTAATTAGTAAATGCTTTTAGAACATTTAGGTTTGATTTATTATGTTGAAATTTTGGTAATATACGCTATCGAGTGTGTTTTGACAAGTCTAATCCAGATGTCAAGGTAATTTTAGAGTGATTATTAAAAATTGTTGTGGGAATTGGCATTTTTTATATAGGTGTTTATCGTTCTATCTATTTATTAGAATTATATTAAGGATGCGACATAAAAATAAATTATATTACCAATTGTAACCTCCATTTAACCAATATGAAATATGTTTATAAAATTATTTATGAATTTCTAAAATGACAGTTATCATAAATAAACATTTCATTTTGTAAAATAACCCTTATATCGTAACCATGAAAATTATCTCTGCACCTGCTGTTCCTATGCAAACGCAATCTATGTTTTTCTAAACAAGTTCGCCGCGCGCACTGACCGAGATAAATGTGACACATCATCGTGTTCATTTTAAACACTTACGTTAGATGTCAGTTAAAAATGTAATTTCGATTAAATTAAAATTGTTCACTCAGTGGATCCCAGATTTGGAAAACTTAATTGATAATCAGCCGAACGGTAGATCAGTGACTCAAATAAAATGGCGGCTACGTACAGAATGTCGCGTAGACTACGGTAGTTGCGCTTCTCATGAGATAAATCAATGATATGGTGATAGTCACAGGAGTCCAATGGATTGATTACTTCTTCCCCTATTGACTTTGGTACACAAGTTGTATGTACAAATCCTTATTAATATTATAAATATGAATGTATGTTCGTTTGTTTGTTCCGATTTCACGTAAAAACTACTGAACCGATCATCATGAAACTTTGTACACATAGTCACTGAGGTATCGGGAAGGATATAAGACATTTTGCATTTAAAAAATATGGAGGGTGAAATAAATCGTCTGTAATAAATTTGTAATAAGAGACGTCGCGGAATAATATAACAAAAACTTTCAGCTAGGAAAATAAGTAACGAACGCGTGCGAAGCCGCGGGCAACACCTAGTATCTCATCAAAGTTACTTTCTTGATCATGAGATTTCTTGAGACTTTCCAACTTATGTGCTCTAAGCACCCTTTATTTGGATACTACTAGTATTGTATTGTATTTGGGGATCCACTGGAAACTTATATATATATAT
>DWLR01000298.1:0-28699 GCA_018246295.1 Papilio alexanor hazarajatica
CTAACGTTTAGTGTGTTTGTTAACTGAAACAATATCTACTGTACTTTTATCTCACAATAGTTGTAGTCCATCAAGTCTTTTAGCGATTGTAGATGTATATTAGTATTTAAGAACGTTATGGGCTCGAATCACTCTTAGTGTATGATTCACTCTCATAATATTTTGACACATCTATGCAATATATATCGGACCAGAACTCCGAAAATCTCCATTTACTTTGTAAAGTTTTGCGACTATATTATCCCTATTAGCGACGATAACTTTTTCTCCTCTACGTGCAAGTTAAGCACTTAAAATATGCAGTGGAAACTTAGTTACTTGAAAGTACATTTCAATTATATGTGTGGATCTTACCATCTCTAGCTCGCCATTGGTTGACCAGTACATTTTTTTATAAAGATTACAAGCAGAGTATGTTGACTATAGATAATTTCAGTTTCTATTGTCAGACCTCCTAACATGTTATTAGAATAATGACAAAAGATGATTCTTGAGTTAAAACATCATTTTAATGAACTACTGTTATACAATATGAAATGAAACTGCAACAAAATAAATTCGGTGCTATATTGTTAAGCAGTGCAGGAAACAGTAAAAAGTTTGTGTTACTATGCAATATGACTCTAAACAATACTCTGAACCTCTTGTGTGTCCCATTAAATATGGTGAGACGTGGTCGAAACCAACATGTCCTACCACCCACTCTCCTCATTTCAAGACGAATGCCACCATCACATATCCCCCGCCTACGATATACAGTCGTTAATAAAATCAAAACGACACGAACACTTTTTGTTTCCCTAAACGACTTTAAAGGGATTCTCTTTTTGTATCTATTTTTAAAAAGGAAGTGGTACTTTCATTAAGAAACTCTCATTTTGAAACTTTATATTGAAATAGTATTTATAAATCATACAACGTCAACTTACAATTTACACTATTCGCGTGAATTACAAATACGCGCTCGTGTACATTTTGGTTACGAAATTAAAAAAAAACCTATTATGCCAAAAACATTTGCTTTCATGCATAGTTTCATTCACATCGCTGAAAATCTTTAAAGTACTCATCCTAGGAAGTAATGTTTAGAGCTTAATACGTAGGTACTCTCCCGTGTTATTGACAAGGTACGCTACAACAAACAGGTATATAATCTATAGTATTTGGTAGTAGTAAGTAGTATATAGTAATTAGGCAAAATACATATTTTAATACTTTTGCGTTTGTAGTAATGTTGATTGATTACCTATCTAGTACAAAATAAAATAATTATTAATTCATTCATACAACAGATATCTCTTCGAAGAATTCGTTATATTAGATTATTATCAGTTCCGTATTTAATTAGTCGAACAGAAACTAGTCAACGTATAACATTAAAATAATTACCATTATCTTACGAGGCACGGCACGGCACGGCGTTTTCAAAATGAGTTTTTTTAAGGGCTCCTATAAAAGGGCGTTATAAAACAGAACACTTGCTTAATTGACTGTAATGAATTCGACACCTTTAGGGCCGGCCGTAATCTATTATTGTGGACGGGACGCATTCGTTGGCGGTGTACAGTCAGTATACAGCACTCGCTCGTTTGGTGACAGTTCCCCGCTCATTTACATTTCCTACACGAAGACACCTTGCGTACAGTCTGCAGAAATGATGACTTTTACAAATAAAATAAAATAATCACTCCTGCTCTTGACACAGAGGTATAGGTAGTGGTTAGAAATTTCTATTTGTGGCTGTTCTGGCCTATTCTACATTCATACATCTGCGCAAACACACTTTTCGGCTACTTAGCGTCTTAATACCGCCTTTGTTTAATATGATAACAATCTGGTCGATATAAGTTTGGATAAAAGGGTTGATAGGCGTCTCCTAGTACTGCCAATAATTTTTCCAATTCATTGTTTCAAAATGCTTCAACCAACAAAGCGTAAACTAGTTATTAAATCTGACAGTAATAATTGTTATCTTAAAGTAAAAATGAAATAAAATGAGTGCAACGCTTCGCATTTGAACTTTATGGTGTTTAAGCAATAAATAACAAATTTAATACACATCAAAAAAACAATATGGTGACGAGAATCTATCAAAATTGTCTAGTGAAAATCCTCTAGCATTCTTCAATCTCTAAAATTCTTAGATGCATATTATAAGCTAGTTTACAGAATATGTCAGTTATTTTTGTCTGTTTGTGCTGTCGGTGGGCGATCATGTGTTTTTTCTGCAGGTCGCCTCTGCGTCTAATGGGCACACTTGTCGGGCCGTGGTTATTTACGGGACTGATAGGCATCGCCGGGCGGCGAGGCGACCTTCGCTTCACCTGCTTATCGTTTGCTGACATTTGGCATTTCGCTGCCTCAATGTTGTTGCCTGTTTGTTTGTCTTGTTGGGTTATACTGAGATAGGCAGGGGTAGCTTTGTCTCATTTTTTATGTTATGTTTAAAATACTTGTATTTTAATAATACTATATAGTTTTATTAGTCATATTATATATCTAAATTATGTGCAAGGACACAAAGTAAGAAAAGCAAATTTCAACATGTTTGGTATGCTTAATAGGACTTCTAATATTTATTCCAATACAAACATACTGCATGACAAACCGCTTGTCGAATGGCTTAAAACAGACCAAGAGGGTATTTTTATCTAGGGTATTTTTTAAGCATCTCTCCAGCGACACACACTCATGCCCCCCGCAATATAAACCCGCCAAATAAATCACCTGAATGATCTAAACAATATAATAGCAACACGTGTCCCGTTCACACAATCCGTGGCGTGACTGCGACCCATTAGTGTGAGGCGGCGCTAATGCGTGCCTTATCTCATACACATCTACTCCGAACGGATGCTGGGAATATTTGGTAGCTGTGCGCACATAGATTACAGAGATAATTAAATTAAAATAATCATCGTATAGCGTGCTAAAGATGACTGGCGTGAAGGAGCGGTAACTCGTATGTTTATATTTGGATTTTGTTAATGAGCTGTTTTATTTTCCCAACAGTATATAGTAAGTGGTTTATTAACTATTTAGGCGAAGAAAGTCCGACTTAGCTACGTTTTTACGCTAGCAAAGTGTTTGAATATTCGTTTCTATGGGCATTAATTAATTTACTTACCTACTTTCAGAGAAATATTAACAAGTCTATTTTCATATAATCGCAATAATATTCGAAAAATAACCGATTTAATAAAAAAAAGAATTAGTTGTCAATTAACTTGTATTTTTTATGTTTGTTACCTCAAAACATAGACATTTATAAACAGATTTCATTTTTTAGGGTACTTTCGGAACCTTGCATTCCGAAGAAATATCGAAAATTGAGATATTGATAGGTTAAGACAAGCCCTTTTTGGGTTTTTGGATTATTGTTATTATATGGGATGAGACGTACCGTGGCTGTAAATATTTGAAACATATATATAAATAAAATTATTTTAAATTCGGAGTCTGTTTTGGTTTTTAAAAAAAATATAAAATTTAGATCCGCAGAAAACAATAAAAAACAAAGCTACAAACAATTATTTGTGTCGTACAAAAATACCAACCGGCACCAAATGAAAATCATAGTACAACAATACAACTACGTGTATAATTCGACCCCTCTAATACCCGTTGGGGCTTGTCCCGTCCAATTGTGTAGCAATTTGTCAACGACCCTACGATGAGGGTCCTATACAAGCACATTCCTCTCATCTCGAATTTGTGCTTAAGCGTTATTTTATTATCCTCACTAATATGACACTATGACCCCATCCTAATTTTGTTCGGGTAGATAGATAGACAAAAAATTTAGCCTAAGTTACTCGCTGAAAGAATTTTCGAAATCGGGTCAGTGGTTTATGAATATATTCATTCCGGAACAAACAAACAATTAAATGTTTTTTTCTTTATAATATTAGTATATACAAAATTGTCTTCATTTGTGTCTATATCATCCTTCAGAAGTCTCGGAAGCCGAACAGTCTACTGAAGTCGTCCATACTCTGGCCGGCAGGTTGTAGATTGCTTGCGAAGAATCGTCATTATAAATCATAATCCCATTCATAATTAATAGTTATGTCCTAAGTCATCATGACTATATTTAATTGGTTATTTATAATATTATAGTAATTTCACAAAATAAATGGATACTATAATTTAACAACGGGTTGCTCCTCGGTAGTCTACAACGATAAATGAAAATAAAAAAATCTTTTTATTTAATAAAATAAAACATTTTGGAATATGTTTATTTACAAAACAAAACTCTAAAAGAAACGCATTTTACTTTAATTTCACACTTGTATTGCCCCTTGTATAATCTCCGCGGACCCCAACCCTCCTGCTACCCTCTGTCTGTTGGTTGCATTATTGTGCTATTATCCACTGCAATACAAACAAATATAGTACTAGAGTTCTAATAGCACTCTGCAAAGAGTGGTTACTTAGTGAAATTGATTTTTTTTAATGAAAGAACACACATATTTCATTTTATTCTTTTTTACTAATCAAGACCCATGAAATTATAACGACTTTTAACCCGTTACGCCTATCCATCCAATTCATTCCTCAATCAAAAATAATGAGTCTTTATTCATTACCGTAATTATCGCCTGATACAAAAATGTGATGTTTTAAACGTTGAAACAAAAGCTCCGTTTAATATTAAATAAAGGTACAAATACTCTCTGCCTGACCTTTCTGTCTCCATAATAAGCAGTTAATTCAATCTTTGTGTTTGTTATTATTTATTAGTACAAACCGAAATACGATACGTGCTCTATCAAAGGTCCATGCAACACACAAATCGCGCAAATCACAGCCCCCACCTAATCAATCTATGTGCTGATTTTCACTCCCTATGCCCTCTGTATTAAATATTTTGAAGAGGGGTTGCATGGGAATTTTACACGTGTTATTTTTACTTTCCTACACGAAGGTTAGTAACACATTAAATAGTCCTATGTTAATGTGTGAGACACTCTTGCTCTTTTCTTTCTATTGCTATCAGAAAGGCTGTTAAATGGAAAGCTTAAATGAAATATTTAAATTCAATCACATATTATTAGAAGTGAAAGTGACAAGTACCTCCTTGTCTATATATTGGAGCGTGATGTTAAAACTTTAAGAATATTTTCCACAAATGTGCGGTGTGAGAGCTTTGGCATAGTTAAAGTTTTTATAGAGAAACGTGTTTCTATAGATGTATATCTTTAAAAATTATTAAATTACATAAAACTTAAATAATTTTGATCGAAGTTTAAACAATTTCCAATTAAGTATAAATAAATATAACAAAAACAAACTGTCCGTCAAATTAGTGCACACGTTTTCATATGATAGCTTTATTAAGCTTATAAATAATGAAAGCTCTAACGAAGCTTTTACGACGTAGAGCTTTACGGCGCCGTGTCGCCGAGCTTACGCTGTTTGTTTTAATTCGTCTCAGCTTTTAATAAAAATGTTTCGTTCAATTTGCTCTTTGTCAGATTCACTATATCTTTACGACTTTGACGCCGCGAGATTATAAGCTTTCTGTATCAATTGGAAAGCTTGATTATGCATTAAGATTACGTTTATTCATAAGATTTACTTATTACTTACGTACTTATTTCATTAGAAGTAATAATTAAGATGGTCTAAACAATATTTTATTTGCTCCCTTTGTCGTCGTTGTAGTTAACTCCAGAAACGTGGAATTGAGCCAGGAATACAAAGCTATCAGTCTAATTAAACTACGTTCATTTAGGTTTACAAATTGTCACAAACAAGACAAGATCAAACACACGGGTAAAAGGTTATAATATAATATGAACAATGAGTGCAATCCTCATGTTGTTCTTGCTACAAATGATGATTTATCCTTCCCATTAAGTATTAAATAATTATTTCAAAGATGTATTTGTGTTACTTTGCAGGTGCTGAAGTATTGCGAGCATCTACACGGCAAGTGGTACTTCAGTGAGGTGCGCGCCATCTTCTCGCGTCGCTACCTGCTGCAAAGTGTCGCCATCGAGATGTTCCTGGCCAGCAGGAGTTAGTACTGCACATACAATTACATTTTATTTCTTCGTAGCCTTAATTCTGTCGCAAAGTCCATCGTCCGTAAAGATCGATATTTTATCGTTATAAAATATTTCACTACCAGACGTCTGCACTATTCTAAATGTTAGTGATTGTATGTCTTCTAAAATATAATAATCTACTTGAGTCTTGATGTTAGTATTTTCATGTCACTTACCAGGGTATCTTTAATTTCCAGCTTCAATCTTCTTCGCGTTCCCGGACCAGGCGACCGTCAAGAAAGTGATCAAGGCCCTGCCGAGAGTGGGCGTGGGCATCAAATATGGCATTCCACAGACAAGGTAAGTGATAGATTAGATATTTCTGACAAATAGAGTGTTTTTTGCTTAAAATATAATTTTAGATGTTACTATATGGGCCTATAAATTCGTAGCCCTAGCCTTAAAACTAAATGACAACCCAAACGGTTCAGTAAATATACCTATGATGCCACCTATCGGTCGAAGAATGAACTGTGATAAATTAACCTTAGTAATGCAATTTTTTTACATTTTATGTTCCAACATATAGATGGCGCTTTAAATACATGTGTAGAGAAGAAAGCTTTTCCGAATGTTTTCTGCCATATACTCATTTAAAAAGTAAAGAAAAATCGTACACTTAAGAATTTCTAACTTAATTCAATAGTTGCCTACCAATTATATTGATACTAATTGATCAAGTATGGACTGTAGTCTAGGTAATATTGAAGAGTAGTTCCTACATACTGTGCTGACCCCACGGAGGTGGGATGTGTTGCCTTTAAAAAAGAAGTGCGCTCTCTTCTTGAAGGACCCTAGTCGTAATCCCTTGAATATACTGCTGGAGACAATTTCTACAGCGCGGCTGTGCGAAAGTGTGACGCAAAGTTAACAATATAACAAGTAAATTTAAAATCTGCCAGGAAACAAAACATTAGCTTCGTTTGAAAAAATTATAATAAGGAACTTATTTTTGTAAATTTTTAGTGTTAAATGAAAGTTAATTTTATGGCATTCTATCATTTTAATTAATAAATTAACATACCAATAGATAACGTTAGAATTTAACATTACTAGAATTTAAATAATGTAACAACAATGCGTGACCAAATAACTTAGGCGCAAAAACTTCAGAGGCTCCTTCTCACAATTACCTCTTGATAAAAGATTTATTATCTAGTCGTTACCAGCAAGAACACCAAACAATTATATTTTGTGAACAATTATTTATGTTATTGTTCCAGCGTTCAAAATTATAATTGCAGATTCATTAATCAATGTTAATTTATCTATTCCGACTTCCGACCGAAAAAGATATGATTGTATTTTAAAATATTTTCGCATAACAACAGGAACTTGATTTTGTTTACGGAAACTGTACAATACAATTACAACTTTTTTTTAATTTTTAAAATGATAACATATGTTTTTCCCCGGCGTAGCTTATAAGGCTTCCATAATTTAACTATAATACTGATTTATATAAAAGAAAGCCTATCAGTAATTCAAAACTCAAAGGCATGGCTTAAAGTGTGGCGTAAAAGAGAAAGTCGTCATTAAAATTGAGCAAGGTATGTCGTTGAGAATGTCAGCAGTCCTAGTTTCTAGAATGTAAAAGGCGACGGAGTATCTGCCATTACTACTCCTATAGCTAGGAACTAATAAGGCTGCTGTATGGAGATCAATGTCCGGAATTATACGGAATCGGGAAAATAAATTCACCTTCCTATGGCATCATCTAACTATCGCCAGAACTCATTTATGTGGCGCGCTGGCTTCCTTCTTAATAAAAACACAATAAGTTTAGACCTAAATATATTTAATTCAACAACTAATTCTGTAAGGCGAGCATTTTTTTGTAATTTTTTTCATTAATAGAAATTGTTATTAATTAAGTCGAATCACTTTTGTAACTTTAACACATTTTAGACTTTTTGTTTTTATCTGCTCACACAATAACATAAATTAAAATGTAAACCACTCGTGAAGACCTGTTATTGGCTGTTTCTATTTCTTAATATTAAATGTATTTAGTAAGTAAAAATTGCTGTTGGTCTTCCTAATAAATAAATAAATAAATGTTTATAAAAATCAAAATATTCCATGTAAGAGTAAAAGTAGCAAAAAAAATGTCTAATATCTTATTGTGCAAGCAAGAATTAGAATTGATAAAAGAAATAAAACAAACGTAAAAACAACACACGATTTTATTTTACACAAAACTAGATTAATCTTCATCACAGTAATTATATCGTACTATCGTATTAATATTAAATAAAGATTATTCTGTAAGTGTGTATCATTTAGGCCGTATCTCGCAGTCGCCGCCGGCACTCAAGCTGGTCATGATTTAATATTCAGACTAAGCCATGTCAACATTTTGACATCATTTGTACCTTCATAGAATAATTCGGTATAACATCACCATGTATACTTATGGAATGTATATTTATTACAACTATATAAAAAGTAATCACTCGGAATTCTATAATACTGATCACAAACAATTAAAATAAATACAAACAACTGTACAACTTAAGACTAACAAGTTGGTAACGTCTACCCTGCTGTTTTAGGAACTTATTCGCGATGGTCGGTCATCTTGTCTGCTGTGTCCTTTTGCGTCCACCGTGGCGTGAAGATGTCGCATTTCTCCAACGAAACAGCCGCATCGGCGCTATGCCGCCTTTGAACAGCTCTGCCTTCAAGTTTACTCTCTTTCTCACAACCGATTTCCGGATCGATATCTTTCTTTTCTACATCAAACTGTCTCATGATCTCAGAAAGAGTCTTTCCCTTTGTCTCCGGCAAACACAGAAGACAGTACGCCGCTCCGAATAGAGCGCAAACACCGAACAGATACAAAGTTCCGTTACTCGTCAAATAATATTCTAATTGTGGATAGGTTTTTATATTAAAGAATATCAACACATAAGCGCAGCACGACGTAGCTCCCGACATGATGCCTCTGATGTCCTGAGGGTACAATTCTCCAGACATGATCCAAGGCAGCTGCAGGAAGCCGACCATACTAAATGACACGTGCAGTAACACACAGGCTAACTTCAGTAATGGTGGGCCATCTAAACTGTCGCAAACTGCAGCGCCCAGCATTGCCACACCAAGTAGCAAACCCGACGCAGCCGCCAAAGTTTTCCTTCTGAAACTGTTGATCAAGCAAGCTCCCACGGCGCCCATGAACACCCTCACACCTCCGACAATAATGGAGGCGGTGAACTCATTAACACTAGTGCCGACCGATTTGAAAAAATCGACCGCGTAATACAATATCACGTAGATTCCCGACATTTCTTGGAACACGAAAAAGATGATCAATAAGGCAAAAGGCTTTAAGACGTTTCGTCGCTTAAAGAGACCCAGTTTCTGTTTTAAGTTCATATTCTCACTGGTCTTTCGGTCTTTTGCGAACTCCATAAGTTCTTGTTGGGCCGTGTTGTTGTTCTGTCGAAGCCAGAACAGGGCGTTGTATGCCTCTTTCATTTGGCCCTTGGAAGCTAGCCATAGTGGTGATTCCGGAACAAAGTACATTAAAAACGGTGTCAGAAGTGAGAATCCTGCGCAAATTGCAGCAACTTTCCTCCAGTGAATGAATGCTCCTAGAGAGTAGACGACGAAGATCCCCGTGGAGACCAGGCCCGGCCCGAGCGCGCTCAACACTCCTCGCTTTTCGGGTGTTGTTATTTCCGCCACATAAATATACGACACTGTTGACATACCTGAAATCAAACAAGATTTAGTCTACTTAGTAAACGTAATCAATAAGAACACGATTTTACTTTTTTTGTCTTTATCTAAAATTCAAGAACTTCTTAGAAAGATAAGCAAAGATAATTTTTTGAAGTATCATTGGAAATCGATTTATTTCAAGCATTTAATAATGAACAAAGACATATCAATTCAACTTTCTACAAAATGACTACAAGAAGACGAAGAACAATATTTAAAAAAAAATGTTAAATAAAAATAACTAACCGATGGTAAAACCAGTGACGAAGCGTCCGACACAAAGGAAGACGTATGTCTCAGAGAAGGCGATGACCAGCCAGCCGAGTAGGTTGGGCAGCACGATGGACTGCAGCAGCAGGCGCCGCCCCACCGCGTCCACCATCATGCCACCCAGCAGCGCCCCCACCGGGTTGGAGATTACACCCAGACTTGCTGGCGACAAGAAAATATTTCTTTCAGATTATAACTTTATTCAATCCTGTATGTTTAACTATTCCGCGTTTTATACCCTCCTTGCTTAACTTTGCATCTAAGGGTCGTAGCGTGATATTAAACAGCCCTAATAATATGGGTAATAAATGCAGAAATCCTTTTTATAATTTCTGATATTAGTGCGTTCAAACAAACAAACTCTTAAATTTTATTATATTAATAATATGGATTATAAATATAAAGCATCGGAAAATGAGGATGATTCCAGGGAAAATCATCAGAAGGTCAGTGAAATGTTAAAGATGAAGTCTATAAAAAAACCTGACGTTTTCACCACTATTTCTGCCGCCATGATATGATAAATTAAAAAAAAAAAAAAAGAATGAAGAATGAATTTTTACGTCTCTTGAAAATTGATATAACCTCATATAAAATTTCATCCTGTGTTTCTCTTCAAGTTATATTTGATGAAGGATTCAAGAAAAAAGTCGATAAACAAATTATTTATTGTCAATACGTGACCCTAAATACACGTTGTGTGTTATGAGGTGCTAGAAAAAGGGGAGCTTGTGTTATCAGCGACAACACAAAGTGTACACGCAGATATCGCCTGATTGTGCTCGCTTTGTTTGTTGTTCAATATTTTGATATCTGATAATTTTAGATTACTATTTGCATATCTTATGAATGCTAAATTTAACCGATAGTTTGCTCTCGTAATCATACGCCGTTGTATATCATCTACTCCCTGGTGGATCCTGGGGGAAGAGATGTTACTGTAGAACTATTTTTATCTCTTGAAATCAGTAAAAGCGTGACGCAACGTATTTTTTATATATTAGTACCTATATAGTCGCTATTTTCGTATTGAATATTAAAAGGTATTGTAATAAGCTATATAATTATTTTGACTTCGAAAAATTAATTAACATTGTATAACGCTACAAAATGTGGCATTGTTTATATTGTATATAGATAAAAATAGATATCATTTCCACTAACAAATAATCCATTGATCGCTGTGCAATTTGGCTGCGTAATTGTGCGAACGGTAAATACCCCGCTGTCTTCCACACACACAATTCACACTTATTATTTCAAACCTATTTATTTACATGCTAATTTGTTTTGTATATCAAAACCAGCACTTTTATGCTTTTCTGAGATATCATTTTTTTACCTTTTAAATTGTTTGCTACCATTTGATTTAATGTTATCTTTCATATTCTGTATTTACTCTGGCGATATACGGTCTCTATGTACTAATGCTGTGAAAAGATTTGTTTCTTTGTAATGGGCTAACTCCAAAACTAATGTATCAATTTAAATATTTTTTACGACGTAACGATTCACCAAACATAGATGCCAATTTTAGTATTTGTTCATTTTACAAGGTTTCGAAATACGTTAGTAATCAAATCCAAATAATCCACGTTACGGCATTACATAATATTTACGCTGTAGTAATAGAAGTAATTTATTGTGTGTGTTATACTTGGCGTTTAAATCAAGAGATGGCAATAATATAGATGTTGATTCGGTGGAATCTTGCTAAGAAGTAGAAGCTAATTACATTGAAGAAGATAAACTCACCAATCCATGAGCTCTGCTCGTATGTGATGTTGGGGTGCTCGTGAGTGTACTGCGGCAGCAACACCGCAGAGAAGCCTTGGCAGAAGCCCACCGAGATGTTGATGGACTGCGCGGCCAGCGCCGCCAGCACCTGAACAATATACAAAAATATACTTTTAAGTTGTTTTACAATAAAGTGTTAGGTTAGAATCGGATCTGTTAGGTTAGGTGGGAGACGGAAAAAGAAACTATTCTCTTCAGTATTTCGGACCAAAATTACTGCTTAATTCAGTATATCAATATATTCAATAAGGGATGCTTTTCAATAGCTGTTTATCATTTTCCTAAAGTAGATGTCTACTTCCTAATATTCGCTACTAAATGTGATTTTTCTTAAAGAAATAATTCTCGATCGTTTACTCGTTATATAACACCGAAACTCGTTTTTATGTTAATAACTTATTTACAAATGTATGATTCATTTCTATATATCGCGCAAGAAAAGCGTCAATGATTAGCATGGTAACTGGCAAGCGGGTAATGCTAAATCAATTTGTTCGCCTCGTTACTATGTGTAAACTTACATGTTTGTTTTTATTTTAACTTTGTAAGATTTAATTAAAATTTAAATTCAATGTTTATTACATTAACCTAGCCAAATATGAGGAACAGTCTTTAGTAATAGATTTTTACACATTGTCAATTTTAGCATAATACATTCTGGTAAGCGAAACGAACGAAACCAATCGGTTGGGGTTAAAGCTAATCTTACGGTAAGCTGAAAACCAATAGGTTGGCACCACTTTTAGTTAGAGTTAGTTTTAGATAGTTAGTTTTAGATTCACTATTTCTACGTCAATGCTTATGTTTTTAGCTAATTGTCTAGTTTTACCGAATTGATTGAATGAAGACAGATCTTGGAAAAATTATTTGTACTTTACAAAAGTAATATTAGTTCCAAATGATTATTTACAACGTAGCGAGTACATTGACATAAATCGAGTGACGTCACGGCTAGCGTCCGCCCAACCGCCCGCCCGCCCACGACACGTCTATAATAAGACGGCTTTGACCGTTCGCTTTCGCAGCGTGTAAAACGAAAACAAACAGAAATAAATACTTGTTTTGCGGCCAGAGATTTGTTTTCGTGTATTTATGTTCTGTTTTCAATGATGAGTATAGCATGTGTATTTACTTTCAAAGTGGAATAAATGAAGGTGTACGTGTGATCACGTCGCTAGACTTTGACACCTGGTGGGATAACGGCTAAGCTCTAGTTTTAGGAAAAGTAAAGTTTGTTTAATGTTAAAGTTCCGAGCATGCTGAAAGATTGTATGAAGAAAAGACAAGGAAAAAAATGAGGGGCAGTGTTGGCGGGGACGCTGGCTCAGACGAACTTATATCGATCGGATTGGTGATATAAAAGTTTCCATATGGTACAAAAATATATGCGTACATAGAAGAGGCAAGAAATGCCAAGTAAAAAAAAATAAGTAGCAAAACGAAAATGAATATGAAATGTGCAAATGTTAATGTTATGTAAAAGCCAAAGTTGTGTCACTATAGTACGAAAACTTTTAATAAAACCTTTCAAATCTGTCTACGCCTTTTGCTTACTATTTGTAATAAACGCACAACTAAAAAAAATAGATTAATCTTGTATAAAGCGAAGAAACGGGCTCGGATGAAGTTTTGTATTTAGATAGGGTTTTTTTATTTATTTATCTATATAGGTGTCTATCCTGGAAAAAAACAATTTTCCACAAAAAAAAACTAATATCAACGCAAAGCGAAGCTCGATCCACAACCGATAGATATAGACTATAACAAACATATCGGTCTTAAAACTTTTGAAACTTGTTAACAAAAAGAAGTTACGCATTGCGAACAATAAGCAAATTATGTTGTTTACACAACCGACGCTGACCCTGTAATGGGTTTAGGAAGTGTTACGACTGTAAAAGTTCAAGTTTGGGCGACGAGTTTCGCACCTGCTAATTATGCAGCATAGCAAACTTGTTATATACATTGCTCGGCTTGTTTTATATTTACATTTCCTACTTTTACCGAATTAATTATTTATTGCAAGCAGAAAAAAATCAAACCAAATGGTTCCGCGGTTCGTTTCAGACTTTTGATAAGAAAAAGTATTTTGTCATTTTAAAATAACGAATGTGAAAAAGTACGATTTACTTTTTTTCCATAAGGAAGCAAATCGTTACTTTTTTAATCTGTTCTCATAATATTTGTTAAGGGAAATACAGTTAACTCTTTTATTGAAACCATAATACCTATAAGCATAATATGTCAGTTATGGAAATTTGTACACTAAACTGGTGAAACAAAATATGCAGCTATAATTTTCGCTAATTTTCCACACCGATTTGAACATTCAGAATAAATTATGACTTAAAAAAAAGTATGTTGTGGTAATTTTAAAATAGGTAATTTCAAAATAATAGCGAGCAACTAGCGGAACGAGAGAACGCAAACGGTCCGTGTCATTACAAGCTGTCGCTTGAGCACTCGTTATGTGAGATGATTTGTTAAATTTGATGACACGCGACACTTGTGTTATCCTTAGGAAAAGTACAAGGTTTCCGTCAGGCCAACGCAAAAAACTAAAAAGCATTCATGACTTTCTAACTAACCAGGTGATCTTTAGGATAGAGGAAAGACAGGTTCAGACGAAGACAAGACAGAATTAGAAAAATAAACTACCTACATTAACGTTATTCATTTCAAATTGGTTGAGATAAACTCGTGTCTTTTTTTTCAACATGCTAGATATGGTAGACTTGCAATATATAACTTATTCAAATTTAGTGAGCAAGTATTCTAATAAAAGTTATGTCCTTATTTCCTAGAAAGTACAAAATGTATAATAGATTTTAAATTTAAAAATACATAATATATTCAGTTGTGCAATAATTTTTCACTGTCCTATTATGTACATTTTATTAAACGGCTTTGTCAACAAATTAATAAAACAAATAGAGATTGAAAAAACCGATTCGTTTATTTTTTACACATTTTGTTGCATTGTTAAATATTATTAAAAGTTAATCATATCTAATTTAAGCTAATCGAATGGCATTAGAAGCGTTTTTATGGTAATTATTTAATGTTCTTTCACATTTTTATTTTATGCATAGAAAGAAATATTTTCAATTTTTAAGTGATAAGACTGAAAGTAAATAACGAGCAAAAATATTTCATTAAATTTAATGTCAAAAGAAAATAAAAATGTCACTTTACTTACAGTCAAATTAACACCTATAGATTCGTAGAGGTCGAGAAAACTTTTCGTCTTATGCATCCCAACGTGCGTCCTGTGAAGGGAGTCACGACACAGTGCGGCCATGTGCCCGCGTCGCCGCTCATATAGCTAAGGTTATGGGTTCGAGCACGAAAACAGAGCGCTACTAAAAGAGACCGGTCAGGAAATATATAAGTTTCCAAAGGTCACTCACTGCGTACATATCGCTCGGACGAACGTGGAACGGGTTTCGTTTTCAATTAAACATAAACTTCTATTGTCGTGGTTTTAATGCGTTCAGTACGTTATATGAATTCAGGATTCTTTTTGTTATCAAACTATTTTGCATTCTATGAAGATGCTACTGCGGTCGTGTTGACGCAGTTGAGATAAGTATTGCGACGAACGGTCTAAAGTATATGTCTATTGTATGTTTGACTGATATTACACTGTCCATGAACTCACTTTGTTCTACCTTGGCC
This sequence comes from Papilio alexanor hazarajatica, assembly GCA_018246295.1. Lineage (NCBI taxonomy): Eukaryota > Metazoa > Arthropoda > Insecta > Lepidoptera > Papilionidae > Papilio > Papilio alexanor. The sequence goes on from DWLR01000298.1 coordinate 15,528, forward strand.
ATATATGTATGTATACATACATTTCAATATCTATAGTATGTATACATACATTTCAATCATCATGATTGTTATTAAAGGTGTTTTATCATCACCATCACCAAACCACTGCTGAACATAGGCCTTCCCCGTTGCCTTCGACGGTCATAGGGTTCTCTGCTTATTATATTAAATTTTACATTATTACATTTTCATTTACATTTATCCGGTATTTGCGTTTTTACAATTACTTCGTTTTTTTATTACTTATTATCTAAATTTTAAGCCTTAGTTTTTCCTGTTATCTTCTATTTTACGGATTCGGTCACAGAAATTTATCACAAAAACAAATACATTTTGTATATAAACTCATAATGGCGATATAAAATGTAACTTATATTTTATGAAATTATCTTTTAATGAAAATATAATATGTGTAGACGCTTATAAAACTGTAAAAAAGTTTTTACCGAAAACGTATCCGAATGATAGCGATAGTACAGGAATTTTATTTGACAGATTTGCACATACTCTCGCTCCGTTATCTAAACCCTATCTATTGATTGAGTAAAAAATAGGCATAATTACCTTGATTAGAATTAAATTTGTTTAGAAATATGACACCAAGACGTACAAGTTATATTTTTGTTAGAAGCATAAAAAGACTAATAAGATATTTGCTTTTTATAAAACATCTGATATATTTTGGAGTATACAACAATTTGTAAACAATACACCAGTATATGTGTTTTACTTTTTTTCTTAGGTCTAATATTTGTTGAATATTTTAGTATATAAAAATTCCCTGCTAGATATCGTCATCTCTTTATCGCCCTCAAACCACTTTACGCTACCACAACGCTTAGTATACACGACTTTTTCTGTTGTACGAGTGCGCTTAAATTTAACTAAGCAAGCCACTTCCAGCCGCTATAAATCCTCGTCTCATACGAGTGAACGTAAGGACACGTGTGTTTTTTCTCCGTTGATTATCGTGCGGCATTTCTATGTAATATCTATAAAATATGATATATCTAGATTTAGATTTCTAGAAAACGATTAAATCTAGTATTTACTTGTTCTAACCCAATAACGGATCACGCTTCGTGCGCCGATCGCTTGTTGTGTGTTCTGCGAGTCCTTATCAATAAATACACTGCCTTAGCCTAGTTGGTAATCTCTACGTACTACGTACTACTACTACGGACTACTAACGAGATTCATCTTTGTTTTTAAATGATAAAATTATTTTTTGTTTTGAATTAAACCAAACCAATACGACTTACGGCCTCTAAGAAGAGAGTGTACTTTTTCCTTAAAAAACTTATTATAAATCATTTAATTATATTGATTTAGTGGATGGACTTTATATGCTGTTCAAAATTTCACTTAAGTAAATATTTAATACATAATATCGTGATCATTTAAATTTATTATATTTCACTGTCCAGATTCGAACTAATAAATAGCAGCGCAACCTGTCACTCTTGAAGTTTATTTTCATATTAATTGATCTGTTGCTTTTATTTCCTGACTGACTGACCAGTTGGCGTAGTAGTAAGATACTTGCCTTTCACGCCGAAGATCGTTGGTTCCATTCCCACCCAAGACAAACATTTGTGTGCATGAACATGCCTGTTTGTCTTGAGTTTGGATATAAAGGAGGACGGGCAGCGGAGTCCTTTTCTTAGTACGGTGGAACATACTCCGATCGCCAACCCGCCTGCCAAGCGTGGCGATTTTGGCACATTTCTCCCCCACCGATGCGATCAAGGGGGGAGGCCTATGTCCAGCAGTGGACGATCATAGGCTGAGGTGGTGGTTTTATTTCATACACACTTCCCTTTTTCCTACAGTCGCGCTAAAAACAATATCTGTAATGAAAATAGAAGACTAACATTACGTGAACCGGTTATAGAGGAAAATAAACAAACGTTTCCTAGCATAAGCGAACGGAAGGAACGAACGCTGGCTGAGAGAACGACCCGCCGTGGCCTTGTCACAACTCACTTGTCTAATGGGCTGTACTCTTGAAAGGTCATTAATGAACTTCGTTAATTTATAATTATAATTATAGAAAACTCTCACGTTTTTACCAAAGGGGTAAACAGTGATGGATATAAAGTAAGTTAACGTAAGTTTTTTAAGCAAGCGAATAGAGTTCAATATTACGTTATATTAGTTGTGTTGTGTATGTTATAAAGGAAATTCACAAAAAATATGAAAATAATATGTAAAAGTTTGAAAATTTTTTTTACACTTTTCTGCGCTATATTGATAACTATGACTCTTGATTAACTGTTATTTTAATTTCCTTTCATATATACATCGAATATTTAATTTCACAATGATTAATGTGAAATAAATATACAGACAGACAGACTAGACAGTCAGCTTAGAGAATTTTAAAATAAAATACCTTTTAATTACTTTGAACCTTGGCATTCGATCAACAATCGTGTTTTTCTTATGTACATTAAATGCAATAAAGACATATAATTGAAGTTGCATTTGCTATATTTTTACACCTCGTTATCAGTAACTGGTTTGTTGCCAACGCGGTAGGCTATCAGATTTCTATATTACTTACATCTTTAAGCACTTATTTAGAAATTACTTGCACACAAATGGCGAGCACGTGTTTATAAAAAGGCTTATTACAGTACCGTCTATGTAGCGAAAGCTTATACATATGTTCGAATTGCTATCATATAGTGGCATTCTCCACCGGATTGTCATATCTAATATGTTTCTGTGATTAATGATATAATAAATAGAGTACAAAAGAAGAAGAACAGAATAATAGAATAGATAAAAAAATAATCTTTCTATTTTTGAAATAACTATTACTTGTTGAGGTTAAATACGGATATTAATATTTAAAGTATATTGTATATTAATTAAGAACTAACGGATCAGTCAGCAAAAAAAGCCCCGCACCGATGTTCTAGTATTCTCCATGGATGCAAAGTTTTTGCGCTCCAAATGAGACAAACTCAAGAACTCGTCTATTTTCGGACGTAAACAATTAACATTTAACGTTTAGCAGCATAACGACTTTTGGAAGATAACAAATACCTCGTAGTTAACAGTCCGAGTACGATAAAGCGATCCATTTGATCACAAAATTAATGCAATAAAGTTTTATTATTGAATAAAAATAAAACACTTAGACAGATTACAAATTATCACTTAATTGTAATCTACCATTAGCGTCTACAGCATTTATAGACTCTATCTGGAAGTGCCAGCGACTTAATTTGTGTAGAATAATTGTTTCAAGAAGCCTATTTCTATTTTAAAAGTTTCTATCTCCATATAACAGAAATTTTCATTACAAGTAGAACTTATGTATAAAAAGTATTAATTTAAATTATTCCCTATTGTCTCCTATTGTTGATATGAAAAGGCTACAAAATTTTTATTTTAAATTGAAATGCGTTAAATACTGAAATCAAATTGCATGAATACGGAAATTATTCTATACATTTCAACGTATCGTAATTTTACTTTTGAGATAGACTTTAACATATTTCTTTTTCTAAAGTCCAATCAACTATTTTATACCAATTTTCTTCAATGTAATGTTTAGACGGACGGTACGTTTGCATTTTAATATACATATTATGCACATACGATGCAAACAATGATGTATCCAATTAAAGATGAAAATAAATACATTTTTTTTATCTACTTTTAATATTTTCTGTTGAAAAGGGAACATTTGCAAGTTGAAAGTTGCAGCGATGGAACCCCTTTTTATTTTAATGGCACTGAACCTTGAGTTTCGAAGATACACCGAAAAATGTCGATTTTCGGAATATCTTCGATTCAATTTGTATATTTAAAAGAAGCCCTGTTTAGTTTTGATGGATTTGTAATGAGACGTACCGTGACTATAAATTACTTTGATTTATAAATAAAATTGTAATTGTAAATTGATTTGAATTCCTTTTTTTTAAGATTATAATGTGCATTGTATATTTATGATATCATGTAAATCGCTCGTTTCTCTCGCCAACGGAGCGTTCTTAACTTTTTGCGTGCATCGCAACCGCCGGCTAACCTATGCAAAACAAACACCGATATTATTTTAAGATAAGCATAATATCTTCTAGAACCGTCTGTGAAATACCAGTTTCGGTTATTTATGCAAATTCGGGACACCGTTCTTTCGGAATCGGCTTTCGAAGCAAAAACTAATCGCGTGTCGATGATTATGTGTTTAGAGATGTCCCTCGATGTTAGAAGTATGTCGATATTTTACTTCTTTGTATATAAAACCATATTAATTGAGTATTTGCAGGAAAATGGCGTGGCGATAGTCGTTACTGACGAAAAATGTATCGTAACTAAAGGTAGACAATATAACTTTATAACTATAACATTGTTGTATTTATGTTATAAATTTGGTTAATTTTATAACATAAATGCAACTCACGTCGTTTTAGTGCTGATCTTCTGTAGAAAGTGACGATAGTTTTTTTTTTTACAAAATTTCTCTTCCTTTGGAACAGGGCATAGATCCAACATTTTCCCTAAAGCTTAGCAATCCATAGTTTGACGATATTTCTTATTCATAAATAATGATTTTCTTCGTTTTAATAATGTTTGTATATTCATGAAGCGGCCGCTATCGAACTGGTTTTCGTTATATTTCTGGAAAGTACTGTTCCATCTCGGTGTAGTTATTATAATAAAATTTTAATTGATTACACTTGCTTTTCTTCAAAAAAAAAATTCAATCGATTCATTATAATTTTAAACAAGATAATTAAAATGACACGTTTCTCAATCGTTTTATTATTAAACGATTTAATAAAACAAAACAAGGAAAGTGTGGCTTAAAATTGCTTGTCACTTAAATGGAAAATAATTTAATGGATCTTTTGATGTTTTCGATAGATTATTTTTATTTCTTTGACAGTAATAAATTAGTTAGTTATATATCCAGACTACTGGTTATGACCAGTAGTCTGGATATACATATACTGGATAGGTACTTTTATTTAATATCATGTCATATGTGTGTTGACATATACTTATGACACTGGCTTAGGGTACACAGATAAATTGACATAGACATTCGACCAACTTCGTCAAAGTCCGCAACAACAACAACAGCATCTGTTGCACGAATAGGCCGCTCGACCGGTGAAATACCACGATCTCGAGAAGACAGGCGTGACGTAGAAATTTTTTGCGTTTCGTCGGATGAGTGAGGTTGCCGGAGGCCTAATTTTAGTCGTCTCCCCTTTTCCTCCCTTTTCTAATAAGGAAAGAGTGGGAAGGGAAAGAGGATTCGATGGGGAGGAGGAAGGATAGGAGAAGGAAATGTCAGTTTTTCTGTCTATCCTCTCCTCTGTCTATTAAAGGTAGGCAACGCATCTGCAATTCGCAAATGCTTGTTGCAGATGTCTATGGGTAGCGGTCACAAAACAACATACATACATACAACATACATTGTAACTATATAAGAAACAGTTTATGTAATAGTTAACACTGTAAACACAGACGCAGGAAGTAGCGACGCTTTTCCGATGGAGGTGCATCTCAACGGATACACTCTGCCGGTCATCTAATAACCGCTTATTAACCGCAATTATATCAAATTGCCTGTCATCGTCACATCGACGTCAGCTTTTCCTATATATACTATGCAACAAATTTGACATACTAAGAAAGCAAGGCGAAAGACGGAAAAGGTATGTACTTCGTCTTTGATGATTAGAAAGCAAGTGGAAATCGATTGCTTATTAAAAATATATGTCCTAGTCAGAACTCGAATTCTGACAAAAACTTTTATTGTAATTAATGATATACTTTTTGATAAGTAATTATAAATTATATATGAAATGAAAAGCAATTAAATGTGTGATACAATTTTATTTACATTATTCGAAATGCCCTCCCCCATTTGGTTCCCACGGCATTCGTTTTCCCTCCTTTTTCACAGAAAAACACATCAGTTAAGCCTCAATATGAGACTCCAAGACAAACCTTGAGTGACGAAGTGTAACATCCTCGTTGAACCCTCGAAATACGCGCACTCGCTTCTTCACTACTGTGGGCATACACCTTATCATTTTGTTTATCATTTTCTTCGATGATAATTTTTTTTAATATGAAAACAAAATTTCGCGGTAATTTTTCCCGCGTACCGCCGTAACAAAGAGCGGGATCTTTCCAGCCAATTTTTTTTCAAATTCTCGTTCAAAAAATGTCCTGTCTTTTTAAGATGAGCTCGTAGTCCCAGGTCTTCATATACTCTTTTGACCATGGTCCTGCTTAACCCCATTAGAAGACCATACATTGTTGGTTTTTACATTATATTGTTAAAAAAAACTTATCGGTCGTTTTATTGTTTTCACTCAACCCTTTAAGAAGCGAATCCTTAAATCTTTTATTATTATTTTTAGTTTTTATCTAAGTTCGCTGCGGGCTGCATTATAAATGCACTAAAAGCAATAAAAATTCGTTTCTGGGACTTCTTTTATAATTTAATCTGAAGAAAGATTGTGCAATTTGTTTATCAACACGTTCGTGCGTCATTATTCCAAATTTTTCCATGGATTATTCTACACAGAACACCATCCTACTGCACTGCAGTTGAATATTATATATATATATATATATATATATATATTACTGTAAATTTTAAGATCATGCGAATCGGCACGTGGAAGGGTGTGTCTCGGTGACCCGTGCTTCCCTTTATTGCGGCTTGCAGTAAACAACGCGTTGACGTAAGACCACTGCAGCGATATATAATCTGTGACATTACCGTACCTACAGCCATAGATATTGCCTTGACGTTTATTGTTTTGCGCGGGAACGCGCGCAATGATAACATTATGCTTTTATCTTCAAAGGTCTCGCAATTTCTAAACATTTGTAGGGCTGCGTGTGCATAAATTATCTGGTATATTACATTTGCGCATTGGTGGGAGTTATACCTCTTTGGAAGTAATAAAATAACTATAAAATGGGCCCTTACAAGTTATTTTAATTCCAAAGGGATTCCTGATCGAAAGTTTCTTTTGGCGAAGCTATGACAACTTTTATATTTTTCTATGTATAGTTTTTTCATTTATAAAATATTTTAATAGTAATTTATTTTCGTATTGATTCTTACTTATGCGGATGTACGGACAAGCTGTAGCCTGGTTAATCTTTTGATTTGCTCTCATAATATGAATTAAAAATCAACATACGTTTAAGTTTATTACTCGCGATTACGATATTGGAGCCGGCCAATCTGGCCAAAAGTTTCTGACAGAGCCATCAAGTTCAGTTATACCTTAAAGTTATAACCTAACATAATTTCAACGTTCCGTCTTACGCCTGGTGTAACCAGTCAAATAATTTATTGTACATATTTAAATAAAATTCTATGTAAAATGTTTATATGTATAATATTTATGTAAATGGCGTCCCTATTATAATGCGATAGATCGAACTGGATTCGATAAAAAGCATAAAATATAATTTATTATTATTAGTATTGTAACTAATTTATTATTGTTGATCATAAGCCAACATCAATTGTTAGACGTTATCTAAATGAATGAGAATGATTTTGCGCGTTGAGCTTATCTAGAAAGTGTTCACATCGCCTTTGAATTTAGATTCATTAACAAACCACTAAACGCAAAGTTTCTGATGTAATTGCCTAGATGACATCTATAACGCATTACTCTACCATTAAAACAAGCTAATTTTAAACCTAACTGGGATAGGCAGAGATTATTACAAGAGTAGACTTTCTATTATAATTCGGGCCAATGTTATATTAATCAGTTCGTTATTTGATAATAAAAATAAATAAATACTGCTGCCATATCGAAAATATACTTATGTGATAATATAAATATCAGATAATTATTTCCTAATTGTAAATATAGATTAATTATTATTTTATTGTACTGGATGTACGGAAATGACGATTTAAATTTTGTTTATAAAATTGCTTAGTTTGGGTGCTGGATAGATACCTAGCTCCAAAGACGATGTGAATGCGTAAGTCGAAAATTCTTTAGTCGGTTAGATATAATTGATTTTTATAAGTCAGGTGTTTGTGCCGGTCAACTACCAATTGTGGAGAAAACCCTAATTTAAAAACAACAAGATGTTCAAAAATAAACTTAAAAGTTTTTTAACTCTCGTATAAACTTTTGATTTGGTTATATTTATTTCTATGAATTAGGTAGCTGTCACCTGAATTGGTAATTGTTAAAATTTTAGAAAAGAAAAGTAAGGACAATGCTATCCAGATAGCTCCCCAGGGTTCGTCCGATAGCTTCTAATCATAAAAAATTAAACCGTACTACACATATTACACATTAAGATAAAAAAATGTCGTAAATAATTATACATTAATGACTCGAATTTAATTAATCGTCTTACCTGGTAGTGGGCGATATCGCGGTCATTTCAATGTAACAAAACGTTTTTTTACAATGAAAAAGTGAATGTATAGGTTGAGCCACGAAAGTAGAAACTACCCAGAATTCAATTCTCTCGACGAAACGACTAAGCGCTTGCGTTACAGTCGCTTGTCACCGCATGAAAGTCGAACTTAACGATCGACGCGACAAATTCCAGCTGAACTTATCAAAACATTTTAGCAAACTTATTTCAGTCAACTGTAATAGGGTTGATGATTCCCCTTCCTCGTCCTCTTAATGTGGAACATCCTCGTTTTTCCACAATTTTTTTTTTAAATACTCCTCATAATAATGAGGTTTCCTGTTAAAGTTCCTCTTATTAGAGGAATTTTAATAGGAAACCTTAGAAACAACAATAGCTATCTATCACACGCTATCTTTCTCCTTTTTGTGGCCTTCGTAGACGTGCCAGAATTTGTTCGCACCGCTTTAGTGGGTGTTAGCACCGCCAGGCCGCAGTGGAAAACCGAACGTTAGACTTAACTGTGCCAGGATAGATGAATAATGAGTCGAAATAATAGAATTTGCCAGTTTATTATTAGAATTTATACAGCTTGATCACATTTTACCTCGAAAATGAATTGGGTTACCTACAATTACAGGATATCGAAAATCATTGGATTTTCTTCTTTAATTGTTTTATGTAACGGTTCACTCAAGACTTATTAAAAATCTTGTAAATTTTGTTCAGAATGACTTCAAATAATTTAAGTACTTAACTAGTTTTTTTTTTGTTGTTGTTTACAGCATTTAGCGACTTGATGTTTTGAAACCAAGTTCATTTTGTATGAGATCCGGGCGGATCTAGTCATCTGAAGTATTTATTTTTTTACTTTAATTTAATAACCAAAGCCTTTAATAATTGCTCTTGGTCGTCATGTTATTTAGGAAGGAGTAAAATTATTACTTACCTGTATTTAAAAACAAAACAAGTAGAAATTCTAAATATTAATTTAGAAAATTAAATTATTTTGGTATAAATATTTTAAGGCCTATTTCTCTTTTTCATATTTACGCTAAGATTACACGATATATTTTTATTTACATAATATCGAGTCAACAAAACTGGCAATTAAGGTATGGTGCAATGGATGTTTTGCCCAAACTGTATAGAAAAAGAATACTTGTATTATATTGTAAAAGAATACTTGTATTATGTTGTTATTTATTTCCTCTCCTCTTCCACAATGTTTCTTCTTAAAAAATCCTTCCACATTCTCTTCCTCACAACTACATTCTTGTCAACCCTAAACTGTACATGGGCAGCAACTGTTATGTGGTTCTACTTAGAAGTCTTCTACTATACATTAAAACAAAATGACTATAATCGTATCACACTATCGGTGACTGACCTCATAACTAAAACGATCGCAAAAATATCATTGTTTTATTTTGCACTGAATCAAGTAAGATAACCTTTTTGAGTTTTTGCGTAAATCTCGATATTATATTGTTAGTGCTATCGTTAGTGATACAGACTAAATATTTCGATTGTTCTTGACCATAGATATGGCGGGATGGAGTAAACGGATAATTATAGAGACAGACCATATGTTAGGCATACTACTTCTTTTAGCCATTAACCATAGTTAAGTTTAACAGCTCTATCTCACATACCATACCGTATTTTGTTCTAATAACTTTTTTTTAGAGGAAGTGTTGATTTATAAAATAAAAAACTTTATTGTTATTGATATCTTTGGTAACAATTTAGAATCATATAGGACGTCAGAGATATTCTTTATAATCCTTTTTCAATTTCTGTTGCTCAATTTGTTTGTTTTTTTTTTTCGTTTTGAACTAGTAAATATCATAAATAGGACAAATTAATGTAACTTCAAGTCTATATGTATGTAACATTTTTATTTCATTTCTTTTTAAGTTTGTATTATGACTGTTTGTTTGCTAAATAAATGACAGAAAAAGTTTGTAGATATCCAGCATTTTTAATGGAAAATTATTTGTTATACCGGGCAAAAGCCCGAACGCATCGAGAAAAAGAAAACATGTAGGTAATTTAATTTGCAAAAGTTTACCAAAACGCAATGTATATTCGTTAATTGAAAAAAGAATCATATAAAATTACTAGTTTTTTCTATTTATTTTTCAATTTCTAAAAATATCTTCAGTAAAATAAAAATGGTTAGAGTAATAGACAAACTGCCTGAACCTATTTTTTTTATTTCATTGAAGGACACGTATAAAATGTTTTTTTTTTCTTCAATTTTAATAAAAAAAAATTAAATAAGTTATATAGACTTATATAGACATAAGACTCAGGTACCTCCACGAGTGACATGATAATGCACGACATCACAATGAGAGGAAATTTACCAATGATGAGGCCGACCTTTGCTTTATCGAATCCTATTATTCATTTCATATCTTTTGTTAATTATCGCAATGTTATTGCATCGACCAAGCTTTCACAATAAGAAATAATATTCACTTCGAGAGCTATTAAAATTAAGTATAACCTGTCTATAATACCCTATCTATGTGTACCATTTTCGTATCTGACTGAAAGGAGGGTGATAAATTATGGTGTCACATAAGTTCATATGACAGAAAATGACCACTATTGTAGTGTAATCATCTTAATAAAACAAATTATTTGTAACACAGAATCTTTTAATCGTCCGACAGATTCGACGAAACGTATACATTAAAATGACAGCTGTCAAAGGTGACAGGTAAAATGTTATCCTTGATATCTTGATAATGTCGATCGCTATCTGTAGTAAATGAAAAAATTATCTTGTGTAACTATGATATGTAACTATTTTTATAAATACTGAGTGTTAAAAGTTTTCAATCGCCACGGCATGCTTACAAATAACATTTATAACACAAATATTGCTAATAAACACTGGAATAATAACACATAGCAGTCGTGTATTTCTTGCTTCGTTTCTATTAATCTACATAAAATATATACTATGAGTACATAATAACATGATGATGGCAACAATAACGGCTACTGACGTCTGTTCCCTTGGTGCTTGGTTGCTCTAGTGAATATTATATTCTTTAGCCTTGTTACATTATTTCACGACGTAAACCTTTTTGTATATTACACGAGAACGCTGCTATGACGTCATCGGGTCCAGGTCTCAAGTTATTCTACACGAGTAGGGGCCAAAAAAGATCCGATTTGTAGCAAATACAATAGGTAGCGTTTAATTGATCAACTACTACTTCTGATCATGTGACCTGTAGCCTAAGCGGTATGGCCAATATTCAAGAGTTAGGTGTCATTCGAATCGTATTTTGTGTCATACGAGTAGTCCATCCATCTCAGCCTATTATCGTCCATTGCTGGACATAGGCCTCCCCCATTGATCGCATCATTGGGGGACAAGAAAATGACGCTGCTGCCCGTCCTCCGGTGGTATTTACACCCAGACACAAGACAAACAGACATGTTCATGCACACAAATATTTGTCCTGTATGAAAATCGAACCCACGACCTGCGGCGGCGTGAAAGGCAAGCATCAACCAAGATCGCCAACCGGTCCGTCACGAGTAGTCAGTTGGGTTTATTAGTTTTTTTTATTTTTGAATTAACTATTATTTTTTTTTGCTCGTAACGATGCCAAAGTAATTGTTACTACATCTTAATATTCTTGATATTTTGTGATCTTTTTGCGAATATATTACGACGTAATAGCTAGGACGAAACTCAAGACAGTTTCTATGGTATGTGCTATATTCCAAGGTTTAACACATACAGTTTTATAGAGGAGTGGTGACAACTTTGAAATATTCCATAAATACGTAGATTTGCGTTAAATTCGAACAAACTTTGTAGTTATGTAACATATCTAGAAATTATGGTTTATTTATTAAAAAAAATATTATTAAATTAAAAATATTTTTTTATTGTTTTATTTTTCACAAATTCGATATTCGATAGTGTCGGGGTATATGTGAGAGAATTTGGTGAAACCTATATAAACTTTGAGGTGGTTTTTACGTGATCTTAGCACAAACTGTTATCTTTTTAATTACAAACGCGGAGATTTTAAATTCGCACCGCGGGAAACCTATTTTAATTCGAAGTTGACTGCGGGATTACTCGTGATTTTACGAAGTCGCCAATTGGTGATTATCATGTGGCTTCACTACAGTGTTCAGTTTATTAATTTTTTAACAAATTACATACATATATGTTTTCAATGTAATTACGACTGATCTAAAATATGAAATTATAGATTGCACGAGGATCAAAAGATTACGGAATAGAACAAGTTTTATGGAATACTTTTTAGTTGTCAGAACTCATCAATATACGTAATATAATTATGTTTGAAAATGGAGACAAGACACAATTTATTCTAATATAGATATATAACAACAATACATTTCGATATATTATTTCAACATTCATATAGACATATAAAATCTACTTACAAATAAATGTATGGGGCATGTAAAGGGCACACACGTTATAATACAGGGATAGTTCTAAACGCTCAGTTCAACACCCACGACAACAAGAGAAAACGAAGCTAACACTAAAGACATAAAGACTATAATCGCACGAACACGAAGTCACATCAACACGAAGGAAAATCTTAAGATAAAACACTTTAAACAGCTTCAGATGTTGTCACTAAAACAGTACATATTTATTTGAAGATTGTACAAAATATTAGGTCCTTACACATAAAATTAGCGTTTTGTCGTACTGACCACTTTGATCTGAAATATCTCCTCTTTGGTTAAGAATTCCAAATTCAAATTTA
>DWLR01000299.1:0-28690 GCA_018246295.1 Papilio alexanor hazarajatica
TCCCTAGGAGTAAATAATGCAATCGGAAATCAATGTTAGTAAATTACTTTAATTGGGTAATATTAACATTAGTCAGTTAGATGTTACAATTTACATGAGACATCCTTTCTCATTGCTGCCCGATTTAATGTGTAACAATACCACCTTACAGTCTTTTCTCGCTAAAATATATGTATATTTCTAATTACGTGATTATGAATACAGTTTTGTATATAGGCAATATAAATTAAAGGAAAGTGTTTAGATTTATTAAACTTAGTTAAGTTCAAATGATTGACAAACAATGAATGTACAAGCTTCAAACTGTCTGTTTGAAATGATTTGATGAGCAATACCAAGAGAGTACAAGTAATGTAATTACTTAATTGCAATAACTTAAAATATGCGGTCAAAGGTGGCAGCGTCATATCACGAGATCATACGAATTCGATGACTTATTCCAAATATGAATTTTTATGTACATACCATTATTTAATTATCCCATATATAAGTTTTACGAATTGGTTACGGAATGGAGTAATTAATTTAATGAATAAACAAGTGTTTTTTTTTTATAATTATCTGTTTTATTTCTTCTTACCTTTTCGGGGATGACTCAATCTCAGGAAACTTATAGTTACACAAACCTTCTCTCTTTTGTGCGACTATTAAGCGTGAGCTTAGGAATAGAATTATCTTCTTGATGTTCATAAAACATAATACTGCTTTATGCAGTCTGGAGCGTAGACACATTGTTGACCAGGACATACAAAAAGTGTATTTTATTCATAGGAAAATTAACAAAACTAGTGCAGTCACACACAGTTCCACCATCGTGAGTACAGACTTAAAAAAATTATTTAACTATATACACTGCCGGCCAAAAGTTTAAGACCGCACGCACTTAAATAACATAATTATCTATCAATTGTAGTAAAATCCCATAGGATCAATAACAAAAATGCACATCTGCATACTCTATTGTTAATATCGAATATTTAAAGAAGTCATTTTTTGTTTACTTTCAAGTAATAGGAAAATAAATATCTATTGTTTTCAAACACTGCGCTAGAGCCAGGCGGTAAAGTCGTAATAATATTTATATGATGTAAAGATAAAGATAGCTTTATTTCCCTTTACACACAAGGTACCAAATATTAATTTATTTAAACTTAAAAAATTAACTATGTAACCTACAAACTATAATAAATATACCAATTTTTTTTCTTCATTTTTACAACTGAAATTATGTTCGTTTTGTTAGTGTACTAAAATATATGTATGAAAATAAAAATATAAAAAATTAGTATTGTTAGTATTACTCCTCTACTTGATCCTCTGTGTAAGGGTCGCCTAGAGCGGTAAAAGCTTCCTCCAGATTGTTCCATGACTTCCTGTCCGAGGTTTCTCTGGTCCAGCAGTGCCCAGCTATTTTTATTATATCGTCGCACCACCTTAAATGTGATCTTCCCTTTCTTCTTTTATTGTTAAGTTTTATGTACTCATTACTAATTACTTTGCTTTTGTTTCGCATTGGTGGTTAGTTGGTTCGTTTTGTTCGCAATAATTAGGATAATTTAGCTCCTGAAAACACGAGTTTCCGACTTATTATTACCTGACTTTACTTGGATTTGTTCACAATCTCAATTAGACTAAACTTGTGGTTTCTACAATGGAGACATCTTAAAATGAGAAAAGCACGCAAAATTAGCAGTGAAGTGCGTTCTGCCATTGTTGTTTTACATAATGAAGGCAAATCCGAACGTGAGATTGCTTCACAACTGAAGTTATCGAAGATTTGTGTTCATGGCACAATAACTCGATATATTGAGACATGCAGTTTTTAAGATCGTCCACGTCTAGTGAAGATAATTTCATTGTTGTTACCAGCAAGCGAAATAGATGCTTAGCAGCACCAGAAATCCGCGTTGAAGTAAACAAAACCCGAGTTAAACCTCTATCATTGACTAGAGTAAAACGGCGACTGAGAGATGCGAAGTTGTATGGTCGCATCACCGTTCGAAAACCTCTGCTAAGGCCAAAAAACGAGTGCAGTGGGCTCTTGCCCATCGAGATAGGACTGAAGAAGATTTTATAAAAGTTCTTTTGACCAATGAATCCAAGTTTGGATTCCGGTTCAAAACGAAGAATTTACGTTCGACGCAGTGCCCAAGAAAAGATGATGCCAGACTGTGTAGTCCCAACAATCAAGCATGGTGGTGGCTCAATTATCGTTTGGGGTTTCTTCTCTAGCCAAGGAACTGGCGATTTGATCAAAATTGAAGGAATTTTGAAAAAGGAACAATAAAAAATATTTTAGAACAAAATGCTTCCGAGTTGCGATTAATTGGAGATGGATTCATTTTCCAATAAGATAATGATCCAAAGCATAGCTCAATGGTCATGCTCATTATGCAGAGGATATTTATAACAGAAACATGCACAAGCGGTGTTAATAAACATGTTTTGGCCTCCTAAGAGCCCGGATCTCAATCTCATTAAACTTTTGTGGGAAGAGCTTGATAGGAACGTCTGTAATCGTGGCTCATCCTCGCAAGAAGAAATGTGGAATGCTTTATGCGAAAGTTGGAGCAATATATCACAAAACACCATCAACAAATTAATTACCCTTATGCCGAGACTTGTGAAAAAATCAGTTTAGCTAACTATAGCCTTTTTTAGCATGGACTGTTAATATTTCTTTACACTTTTACGGTATATTGTTTGTTATATTGTTTATTAGATAATTAAACAATTAATATTTTATTGGAGTTTTATTTTCCTACTTTAATTAAGGTGGTCATAAACTTTTGGCCTGCAGTGTATGTATTTTAATATACCTAATATGTCGCTTCGGTACAATACTCTTATAAGCGTATCGTATGATTCAACTAATTACACTCAGAATACTTTAATTTGTAAGGAATATAACAATATTAATCATATACCAGATGCAGAAGCAAGAGTAGTGTGCCAAGTCCGTGTCACAAAAAATCAGTAATCTCTGTTGGATAATGCAGAAAATTAACAATGTGTATTTAACTACTTCCCATGAACGAAAATTAATGTTTATTGTCGTATTCCTACGACAGATTTATCAGTCACGGAGCGTTGGTGAGGTGTGTACTTTTGCTAGGATAAAACTTGTCGTAACTTATGTTTATTTTCCAATTATGTAAAATTGTTTAAAATTATTCGGATATCTTGTGACACCTTCCTTATATATGTTTTTTTTTAATCTTACATGTCTTGGAATGAACTCAACCAAGTGTAAAACAAACAGGTTTCCTGATGGATAATTCCGGCATGCATGCATCACAGGCGTTAGGGGTCTGAATTTTTATAACATTATCCGTCATGTGGTGGTTAAAAACTTAAGTAACTCCTCCTCAGCTTATGACCGTCTTCTGGTGGACATAGGCCTACCCCATTGATCGCATCTTTGGAGAGAAAACTAAAGATCTGATTGATAATAATCGAAAAGTTTTAAGTATGTTGTAGAAGTAAGCAATGTGGACATAAAGACATTCATTTGCATATTAACACTTTATTGGACGGAAAAAATATAATAACATTATTACAATAATTATTACTATTTTATTGACATTTTATGTGTCTTTATTTTTTATAAAAAAAATCTATAGAATGTTTTTGATCTTATATAAAATGCACATGCAATATTTTTCTATTCTAGATATAAAAAAAATTATACATGAAACATTGTATTTCTTAATTGTTAATATAATGGATCCTATTAAAATAAAAGTATTAAAAATATCTTCAAACATAATTATGATAAATGTTCAATCTCGCACATGATATATAATTATTTAGGTTTACACAAAACATTAACCTACACTTTATTACAGCTATATATGAAAACTTTAAGTGTACACAAAACAATGTATAGATATAAGTATGTGTAAGTAAACATACTTGAAAATTATTTCTTTTTAATTGCTTACGTAAAAGTTAAAAACATAAAATGACATCATTAGGCAAAATAAATTTAATTTCAAATAAACAGTAGAATTTAAAGATGTTATTGGTGTATGTGATTAAAATTATTATTACACATTCAGGTTAACATAAAAAATAACATAAATGCAAACATAAATTGGGCAAATTAAATATTGTTGATCATGAAAATGCAAAATAAAAAAAAATATTTTCCCTGTAAAAAGTATTTGCTTGTAATTAACATGACATGTAAATAAAATTTAAAAAATTAAAGTAATTAAACAATCTATAAGACAAAAAGTTAAGCAACAGTTGTTTGTGATTTGTAAGTTCTGAAGCTTCACCATAAGGAAACTACATTATCCACAAATAATTGCTGTATTTTTATTATTAATGTGCAATACCTAAATCCACAACAAATGGCATAAAACTAGTTGAGGAAATAGTAAAAGACAAGTATAATCGACATGAGAAACACAAATGTTAAAACAATATAAGTGATATAATTCTTTGATTTCACTAGCGTGGTTTATCCATGCTTGTGATTGTGTTCGTTGAACAACGCTAGAGCCTATTATGTTAATAGGTTTGCATCAAAAAACTATCAAGCACCATTATTGGAACAAATACGAAACTTATGACAAACATTGAACAAAATATATTGAGCATAGAAATATTAAAAAAAAAATAGTTGTAACTCATAATAAATTTACAAAATGATATTGATGGCAAATATACCGAAGATTTTAGTTTTGCCTCCACATCTATAAATATACAAAAATCAATGTTTGTATGTTTGTCATCTATGCATTCCTGACCCATTTCACAGGTTTTGATAACACTTTGGTAGGGTGTTTTGAGGATATCAACAAGGGTTTCTAGACAACAATCTATATTCATGTAAATAAGAGTTTTTTTTATTTACATTTACATTCTACTCTAAAAAAAACTTAAAAAAAAACTTTTCAAAAAGAAGTCTTAAAAATAGTAATTTTTTTTACTTTTGTTTCGTTTATAAAGCCTATTTTGTGCCTAATACTTTATAAGTTTATATTAAGTGCCATCATATTAAATGGAATGATTCCGCTTACAACTTTAAATATTTTTTTAAACTTACTATAGTCATTTTTGTTGATGAGCGATGAATTTTCTAAGGCCACCCCTCCACTATCTGCAGTTTATCACACAGGAGCCAATGTCTGTATGTGATATAACTATAACCATGGTAAAAAAGCTCTGGAGATGAAAGAAATATATCCTTATGTGATGTCTATAATTGATATCTGTATTCTAACTATAGAGCAAGTTTGTAGTGAGCAAATGTTAATAATACACAGAATCATACTAGAGACTAACGTAGCAGTTGTAGGCAACATACATGTGTATAAGGCATCATTGATTTTGTTTTTTATTTTTCATAATGACAATTTAGGCATAGGATACTTTCTGTTCATACATTTCATCTTCATTGTAATAATCTTGATCAGCAAAGGTTGTGTGACGCAGTTTACACCATTGTGCGCCATATCTCAGAATCAATATAATAACAGTCAAGACAAACATTGCTACAACAGCAATTGCAGGATAAAGTATTAGAAAAGCCATTATTATATATCACTCTCTCTTTCATGTAAGTCTAGATATGTCAAAGGTTGTTGTGATATTGATGGTACCACGGATTCACTTTTACGAACTTCCTGATAATCTTTTGAAGGGTATGATCCAATTAGAAAAGGTTGACCATTAACTTCAATCTCAGTGAAATCAAGTGGTGGCTGTTGATGGGGAGTGGCTGACCATATAGATATTATCCAACGATTACCTGCAAATAAGAGCTTGTAAAATAAATGGTAAAATATATGGCCCACAAGAATGGGAGTTGGAGGAGAGAGATGTTGGCTTACCCCTCGATGGAGTAAGTTTAGATGCAGATGGCACTACCAGCTATCAGGTGTTAACCAGCAGTGTTGCATATAAAGTGTTCTTGTATATAAACTATACTATATGTGTATACTATCATATTAATAAATGCATTGCTTATTAATAATAATTAAATGAAAAAGTCATTAATAAAAATGCAAATGAGTAATAAGGAATAATAATTTCAGTATTTTTTTAAAACTTTGAGGTTAATTTGGCCAATAGATGTTTTTTCAGAGTATAATATTAACACTGCTTATTACTAGGGTGAGATATCAATGTACACATCATATAGGGCTTCTGTAATTCCCACTATCTACGTATTTATTTTAGTAAATTTAACGTTTTTGTAAAATTATCTCTGAAAACCATACATTTGTGTAAATTGCCACTTTCCACAATGACACCAGATAATAAAACCTTTTCAAACCAAACTTATAAGAAGCTTAATATAATTTAAAAAAAAATGCCTATTAAACTTATGCAACAAAGTAAATATGTTAGTTTTGAGGTAAAAACCAATTGTTATAGTAAATTTTTTACATGGTATAACAAGTTGTACAATAACAGATGCACTAACCGGTGTGACGATCTAGCCAATATTCCGAGTATCTCGAGCAGCAACAAATAATGTTTAGTATTATCAAAAATGTCAACAGGATTGTACAGATCGCAATAGTTATATAAAATGGTGTAAAATCACCAATTATTCTGGTTGTTAACGGGTTTAAGTTTTTATATGTGCCGTTCTCTGTAAAGTAAGCGTGAGTTTCATATGCCGACATTTTCTTATAAGTAAAAGTTCCGACCTGCCGAAGAAAAACACCAAGTCAAGAATTTAAAACAGATTGAGCAATATTTAGCCATGCATTTGAAAAAGGTTTTTCAAAGTTCGGTGTCCATTAATATTTTAGGGCGTGAACCGTCACGTAGTACATATTTTACTGCAAAATATTATTCTTACGTATTTACTGTTACGTTTTTACTAAAATAATGTTTAACAAAAAAGTAAATCTTAAAAGAAACACATACCTATAAGTTAAATTTGATTGAAAAACCGTTTTTTACGTACAAACAACAACGCAAGATATCACTAGATACAGTACAGATACCAAAGAGAGAGATACGTTTTAGAGCTGTGGCAAACCGTATCTAGTCGGTACTAAGTAACG
The DNA here is from genome assembly GCA_018246295.1 of Papilio alexanor hazarajatica. NCBI lineage: Eukaryota > Metazoa > Arthropoda > Insecta > Lepidoptera > Papilionidae > Papilio > Papilio alexanor. The sequence continues at coordinate 7,032 of DWLR01000299.1, forward strand.
GGTACGCCATCTGGTACCGAGTAACGAAACGTTATACACAAATATATTTCGTTACTCGCATAGTGATACTGATATTACATATTTTCACAATATTCCAAACAGTAAATCCATTGCAAATTCAGCCGTTTCCCGTCAGATCCTTGGGGGAAATTAAATTACAGATGACTTGTAGTTTTAACTATTTTACATATTGAATAAAATAAAATTTAGATTTACATATACATAAAAAGACAAGTCTGGTTCTAAAATATGTCTATGACGTATAAGTATTTTTTCCACAAAGTACGAACGACGCGCCATCAACGTTATACCGTACGCAATATGCAACACGACCTAATGCGATATCCTATGTCATCGGGTATTAAAAGTGACGAGTAACGTAACGGTAACGAATGCATAATACGTTTGAACCAGAAATAAGAAATATTTTTTGCGGACTTTGTGTGGCTATTTATGGCGTATATTTCAACAGACTTTATCTTTCTGCCACAACCACATCTGATATTAAAGGTCGACAGCCACTTTGTGTTATGAATTATTAATTTTTGAGAATTTTGTAATTTTTTTATGTCAAGTCTGGTTTTTAGGGTTCGTAAATGGGTAAGACTTAAAGAAAAGAAGACTTGGCATAATCCAATCAAGAAGCTGCATATATTGAAATATTTATGTGGATAGCACTTCAAGAGTAACGGTTTTAATAAAGAAACATTACCTGGATTGATGGTATGCTCCGAGAACATATGCTCGTAACAGACGACTATCGCTCTCTTAAGATGGGAATAGGGATAAGGGTGTAGAGATACAAATATGTGTAATAAAACTAAATTTTAACATTATTTTGTCATATATAAATTTACCTTTTGGATGAAGGTTTTCTAAAATATTATTAACCTTTGGCTACACCGAAGCCCAATTTTGTTGAATGACAATCTGAAAATTATAAATCACACAACATCGAGTGAAGTGTTTGAAAATATAATAAGACTGGCTTCGATAATCGTCATAAATTTCATCGAAATCGATAAAGCAGACTATTTGGCTCCTTAGGTTGGTGCCAATGATTTGTGTCATGTGTCAGAAGAAATTAACATTGAATATTTGCAGGTTGGTAATGATTTACCATATAAATTGATAAAAATCATTTGTTCTAACTCCAAACTCTTATATATTCTCTTGCACGGTTGTTTTATTTGTTCGTTTTCGTTTTTAACGTCAGCCTGTTTGTGATGACTATGCCAATGGCCAATGTCAATCACCAACAACGCTGTTCAGTCAGAGCTCGCATTGCATAATAGAGGTGGGACATATATACTGGAACAGGTTTTGGTACCAGGTTTCACTCAATACTCCTAAATAATGAGTATTATAGAACCATACGAACGCGTATCGAATATTTAGAAGAACTTTTATGTATACCATATAAGTATTTCATACGCTATAAGCATTACGTGTATGTAAATCTAGAAAATGAGGAGTTTTGTAGGTATGGCAGCCCTAAAAAATATCTGTCAAATATATGTAAATCGCGTATTTAGTATTTCGAGTATGAGTATTTGTAAATACGTGTTCCAAATACTAGTTCCTAGAAGTATTTAGGTGTATCGATTTTAAGTGTCGTGGCGACAAACATTATCTTTCATTTGCGGCGGACGAGCAAAAAAAAACTCTATCCTTAACAAAAACCCTTTCCTCAACCTTACGCCAAACAATTCACTGAAATCAAAGGATACTTCTGTCAAACAATATTCTTTATTTTTATAACATTACACACGCTATTACTTAAACTTCTAGATACCTATGCCGGGGTCCAAAAGTGAAGCTACATAAAAGTGACTATACTTAACATAAAACAACCAGGCGTTTCAATTCCCTTTAAAAATTCATTTTTTTTAAATGATGTCAAATTAGGAATAATAATTCAAACATTATCCACACAACCACCAATTATAAATAGTTACTTTATAAATCGTTGCAAACAACTATAAGTTAGAAAACTATACAAAACCAGCCGCAGTCAAACGAAATGCAAAACCTGTATTTAATTCAGAAACCTTGATACACACAAAAATACGAAACATTGTCTTATCTTTTAACCTTTACGGCCGATTTTAGGTCGTGCATCTATGCCAGTGGTTCCCAACCGATTTTGGGCCATGTCCCACCTAGGCATTTCTAAAATCGTGATATTTAAACTTTGTTACTAAAATGTTACGGTTATTTACGGGTATATTATTTGAAGGAAGCTTTAAAGGCCGTTAAGTTGGTATCTAGACAAGCTTACAAAGAATAAATCATCCATGAATAAGAAAAATGAAATAACATCCACAGACTCACTAGAAAACAATTAACTGTTAATAACTCATTCTCGAATTACCCCATAGTCTTTAGTATAGTCAGTCGAAGGGTGCCCGTCCTGCTCATGACCCACCAAAATATTGCCATGCCCCACATGTGGGGCGCCTGCGCCCCACTTTGGGAATGACGGATCTATGCACTCACCATGCGATTGTTGAATGGTGATCTCATTTATTATTATTAGTAAACGTCAAAATAAACATTTCTTAAAATGGCCTATCGTAATTCTTAAACCGATTTTTGTTCGGACCTGGTATCCACCTCACTCACACATAAATATATCTGTCTCACTCATCTCTTCCTCGACTACGACAAGTTGAATATGATTCGATCGAACGATCCTAATGTCTGACAAATAAAGTCGGTTTTCGATTTACATACTTGTCCATCGAACGATATGATGGCGTAAAAAAGACAAATTCTACGAAACCACAAACAAATATAAAACCATGTTTTTTGAAATGGACGATCGCATCGTAATTTTTAACCGTAATAAAATAAGGAAAAACATAATGTAATACAAATTTCACAAAAGCAAAAACAAATATTTTTTTAATGGACGATATTATTTCGATCGTGATTAAATAAAAAAAAAACATAAAATGTTAAACATAAAATGTCGCAAACTTTTTCAAAAAACTAGTTACTCTCATCGCGTACAACGAGCCTTAGGGTATTAAATACTTATAATGTAAAAAAAAACTATTTTCACATTTTTAAGGGGAGTCAGCACAACAGGTTTCTCGTCATCTTAGTAATATCTCCTTTCTTGTCCAAGTCATCACGTAGTCCTTTCTTAGGCCTACCCCTACCAAGATATCCCTCCACATTCATATCTAACACTCACTTTGTTACATGCCATTCTTCCTTCTTCGTAAAATACTATGATAACCTTTTGCTACTTACGTAAAGTCAACTGGGATCTAATAATGCTCTATTTAAATTGTCTTCTTTCATAAACCGTAAAATTTAAAACATTTTTTTTTCTGATTTTTTATGTAGAACATAAACAAATATTCAAAAGCGAAACTTAATGAAAATAACAAACATATAAAGATAACCAGGCAACACAAATAGAAAATTAACTGAAAATATTAAATAAAAACTTAACGAATAATAAAACAAGCTAACCAACATTTATGACTTTAACTGTATATAGATAGGAATGTACGACCTGTGAGGCAACTGCGGGTGTAGGAAAGCGAGAAAGTGGTGTGCCCCACCGTCGCGCCTCTTAGCGTCCCCCTGATACCTAAAATTGTGTTCTGCGCATCGACTCGTACGGTATTCCGAGCCGTCATTAAGTTTACTACTACGAGTAACTATATCTTGTAAAATTTAGTATATAAATTTTGACAGCTTAGGCTTACGACGTAAGCCATTTTGATTTTCGCTTAATACAATTATTATCGATAATGTCGTACTTTATTGATTGGAAATGAATAACAGACTATCAAAAATCGCGGTATAAATAAGATAAATCGAATACATGAACACTGTAATTTAGGTAACAAAATTATTTTTTGGAAATATACAAGTTATTTGTAATAATTGTTTATGGCGTAATTAACCGTAAAAACCGTTACTTTCACAAGGATTTGATTTTTTAATGTCACATTGATTAGTGCCAGTGATGTTCGTCATGTAGAAGGAAAAGAAGAAGAAAGAAAGAGCCTCATTCATGGCCACTACAAATCTGAGTTCAACTTAGAGCTACATTTTACTTTATTTATACAAATTACTATTCTATTACTATTCTAATTTAATCTTATCATAATAGTCGTAGAGTAGAACTATTATTTTTATAATCTAAGTTAGTGTTAAAAAAAATAATTATTAATTGAAAAGAAGAAAATGATTTCTTATATCTTACAACTCATTATTACTTTATAACCATGAAACTGTCTGTACAAAATTTTATAAGAATAAAATCGAATATATTCATCAATGATTATACTCTACCGCTTCCCTACTGTGAGTTGTCAAAATGATCAATCTAAATTTCTGAGATATATTAAGTCAATGTCAGTCCGAAAAACTAAATTTCCATGAATAGGTTTCCTTGATATTCCTTCTTTCCTTACTGTCAAATATGTCAATCGAATGCGTCAATCGAAGCGATGGTGTGAAGTAGTTTTTCATTCTTTTCTACTTTTTTCTGCATGTTTATATCCGAGATTATTGCTATTTTGCTTATTTTCCATCTCCAGTTGCGATGATCTCTAAAATAGATAATATTTAATGGTACCACTGATCACGACATCATTCAATATTGTACAAAAAATTAATCATGTTTTCGTCTAAAATTCATTAAAATTATTGGTGAGTAATAGTGACAATTTCAACATCGCAATAAATTTTTTCACGATGAATTTCGAAAACAGCTCTAGTAGTGGCTATGTTACAAACGAAACTATATACGGGACTCACGAAGATTCCCATGCCGTGATGTCAGAAAAGGTGCAATCCCTGGCTGGTAGTATATATCAAGAATTCGAGCGTATGATCGCGCGTTATGATGAAGATGTTGTTAAGACATTAATGCCACTGCTTGTTAACGTATTGGAGTGCTTAGATTCTGCATACCAGACTAATCAGGAGCATGAAGTAGAGCTGGAGTTACTGCGTGAAGATAATGAACAGCTGGTAACACAGTACGAGCGTGAAAAGGCAGCAAGGAAGCATTCAGAACAAAAAGTAAGCTTCCAATGAATTTCGTATCTAAAGACCTTGATTCAATTTCCTTTGTTTTAATTCACAAGGCTGTTAGTGCAATTTTAGTTCATTATTTAAATTGGAACATTAAGTATGTATTATTTGTTACTTGTGAAGTTACCTTACTATTTTGTTATATGATACTCAAGGTAATTGCTTCTCTAATTGAACTTTAGGACTTGTATGTACAGTATTGCCCATCTAGTTGAATGTTCATATTTTTTGGGGTAGGTCTTGTTAATTAGTTTTATTGTGTATAGTTTTAAATAGCATAATGTATAGTTTTTCATAAATCAATATGTCAAATGAACACATGTCACATTTTTAAATTGGATATGTCAAAGAAACTAAGGATTTATACTTAAACAGCATTTTTTAAATGTTAGGACAAGCCTTTCCATATCTCTACCTGCAACGGTAAAGGTTAGTGCAGATCTGCAAAATTGTTTCAAAGGAAATAATAATTTAAAACATTAAGGTTTAGCTCCTTTTTAATACATTATTAACTGACTCTATTATCTACTGTTATATTTATTTTTATTTGTAAATTAATAGCTGCTTGAAGCTGAAGATCATTTTGAAGGCGAAAGAAAAGATCTAACTGGTCGTTTGGAGGCACTGGACAGCATAGTGCGTATGTTGGAATTGAAGCATAAGAATTCATTAGACCATGCCAGTAGGCTTGAAGAACGAGAGAATGAACTAAAAAAAGAATATGCAAAACTACATGATAGATATACAGAGTTATTTAAGACTCATATGGACTATATGGAGCGCACAAAACTGTTGCTTAGTACTGCTGCGAATGAACGTGGTGGGGAGGTTCGTGGGCGAATAAATCTCAACAATGTTAGCAGATCAAGTGGTGAGTGTTTTATATTAAAAAGAATATTTGATTGTTTGTTCTGGTTTATCACAAATAGTACTGAACCAGTTATAAAAATTTTTTCATCAAAAGGAAGCTTTTCTATCAGTGAGTAACCAAGGCAATATTTTTGTATGTACCTCCCAGAGCGAGAGTAGGATGCTAGTTGCACATAAATAAAAAATCAAACAGGTCATAGTGTCCCCATGGTTGTGGTAATCAATAAGTGACATGAGGCCTGCAAAGGGGTCTCTTTGCAACTACAAAGATAGGTCCGTCTTTGTAGTTATGGATGCCTTTGACCAACTAAAATGTTTTTTTTTTATTCTGAATTTGTGATCTTGTAACTGGAATTCCTCCTGGTTTAAAACATATTTAAATTAACACAAATAATCATGTTAAAGAAAAATCGAAATCTTTTTCGTGAAAATAACCTATGCTTAGGGAAGTATAGGGAACTTATAATCAGTTTCTGTCTAAAAATACATACATAAAGATTTGAAAGAATATTTATTACACAAAAATTCATTACATGAACAACATTAAACATTTTTGTTTAACTTACATTTGAAAAAGAGAGGGGTTACAGTTGCCTAAGGAGGTTACAACATATATATACATATATATGTTGTAACCTCCTATATATATATGTTAGTAGGTTTTTTAGCATTTTATTTGGATTGTATTTTAAGTATAAGTAATGAAATTGGATTATTACCAACTTTAACAAGCAATGTTGCTTAGCAAATTCAAAATCCCTTTTTTGTGATTTGTGGTAATATACCAACCTTATAGAGACTTAAAATCTAATATTCACCATAATTACTCTTAAGTAATAACAATTAATATTGTTTAATGTAATAATCTAAAATTCCTTACATAGGGCCTATGTCTTTTGGATTTGCTTCACTGGAAGGTTCGGTGAATATTGTGGAGCAAACAGAGAGCATTCCCGGTAGTCCTGTCAGCCTATCTTCCTCACCGCCTTCTCCGCCAATTGGATCTGAACTAGCAGCTGTCCGGACCGCTGAACAAAGTCATCAAACTGATCCAATTAGACAGCAAAGTCAAGTAAGTGTAACTTTTGTAACAAACTGTGCCTGAATATATTCCAATACAATTCGATTTATGGTTACCTACAAATTTTAAGCCAATTAGCTTTTATATATTCTAATCCTACTTGTGAATATACTTCTACCCTACCTATTTCTATCCTCTACCTATTTTTACCCCTACATACTTCTACCTCCACCTACTACCACTGACTTCCCCCCTGCCTACTACTACCCCCCTGGCTACTGCTACCTTCCTGCCTACTACTACCCTCCTGCCTAATACTAGCCCCTTGCCTACTACTGCACCCTACTGGACTGGAGTTTTTATGCTTGTTACCTGAGAAATTCATCATTTATGAAACAATTTCAAAATTTTTTTTTTGTTGGAAAGGAGGTATTCGTAAGTGGATCCCATTTAATTTTGAAAGGCATTGAGCCTTAGGTTCTGAAGATGTACCGAAAGTTGACATATTTTTAGACCTAAGACAAGCCCTGTTTCGGTTTCCCCTGTTCGGATTTGTAGTGAGACCTGATGATATGATACTTTGTTTGAAATGTACCTAAACTATGCGTGTTTTGTTTATATATAGATATATATTTGTAGCACATTTATATAAAAAATTTAACATTGTTTTTCTCCAATGTAATGTAACATTAAATATGTTTAATATCACAATTCCCCGTACTCGCAATTTTCTTAACTTTGTGTTGTTGCTGTGTTATCTATATAATAAAACGTTTCTCTTCACATATGAATATAAATAATACAGCACTTTATGCAAAAATTTATCATTTAATCTGTATCCGATTACTGGCATTAAATCCTCAAAAACTGCAGGCTTAATAACAAAAAACATAAATACGCAAAACTAAATTAATTACACATTTGCAATAATTAAAATAACGAACCAGAGTTGGGTCTTAGAATGAACCTTACTTAACGATAGTGCATGTTGTAAGAGCAAATAATATAATGTAAGATGTTCGAGCTCTGTCAGTTTTGTTGCAACCATCCTTGTAGCATTCGCAAGATAATGAGTAATGAATATTGCTGAACTTGGATAATTCACAATGTTCGCGATCCTCGTGCGCGAATGCGCACTCTCTTATAATTGATATGTCATTGTCTGGCAAAAACAATTGGACTTGTGATATTAGACGGCAAATTGGGACGTGGTCGGTTTTATGCCTGCACTCTTTCAAGTGCTTACTATCGAGGTTGTAGGAAAAACAGCCTCTGTTAAAAGTTGTTGTACACTGATAGCATTTCAATGTCCATATTCCTGGAGACATTATAATTGGAATTATCATAAGCTCTAGCATTAAATTATATTTCATTTTAGCTTCTAATGTTTTTAATTAGTCATATGTCAAACAAGACATTTAACTTATGTTTTTTCAACATTCCTTTTTCTTATTCCTGACACATTCCAGTCAAATAGTTTTTATAGCCTCACTGATAAAATAATAACTTAAACTGTCAGATTAGTAAATTGGAATGTAGACTCAAAAATTCATTTGATTTTAATTTCCAATATTGTTTTTTAAACACTGGCCGATTCTTACAGGTATGATTATTTAGACGTTGTTGTATTATAAAAGGACGATTGAGGTGCCCCGGGTCTGTTTTTTTTTTTGATCAGGTTATAAATGTTGTTTGGGTAATGATTGTTCAAACCTCAGAATATACGAGTAGTTATTAGCGATCAGGCTGTAAAAGTTCTATGTTAAGTGGGGTGTTGTTTATTTTGCAAAATTTATTGACCTTGAAATACAACGTAAGCTTAGAGTGTTTCCCTAGCTGTCGGACGAATTGTTTTATTGCTTAGGTTCTGTTGCCGATCACATCATTTCTCATATGATCTCACAGAGAGACTCTTAAAGTAAAAAAAAACAGCTACTTGTAAAAAAAATTAAATCACATCTCGACTGTCACTGCGTTGGATTGGCTCCATCGCAGTGACAGTGGCTCAGGGTCAGATGTTTTATGAACTATAGGCATAGGTTGGTTAAGTTTTGAAAATGTTGTCGGAAGAATTGGACTTATAATATATCCATCTCAGCCTATGATCTCCGCCATTGATCGCATCATTGGGGATTAATGTGCCATAATCGCCACGCTTGACAGGCGGGTTGGTGATCGCTGTATGTTCCACCGTACTAAGAAAAGGACACTGCTGCCCGTTATCCAGTGGTATTTACATCCAGACACAAGATAAACAACAGACATGTTCATGCACACAAATGTTTCTCCTAGGTGGGAATCGAATCCACGACTTGCGGCGTGAAAGGCAAACATCTTACCAACCGTGCCAACCGGTCCGTCAAATACAATCAAAGTATCTAAGTACATTTAAATTAAAAAAATATTAACTATTAATTTAACATTATAAAAATGTAATAGGCTACATCGCCAGTGGCTCCACAATCCAGTACCGGCAGATCTCATACTAAGAGCGAAAAGAGGAGTGCTAATACACTTTACCAAGAGCTGGCATTCCAAGACTCCGATCCCATAGTTGAGGACGAGACTGACATTACAGGTATTTACCAAATTTTAGTCCACATGCAACATAACAAAAGTTTTTAGGAATCCACTGCAAACAATTCGCAAAAACTATAAAAAAAAAATGTGGTTCTTTGAGATCATAAGTCTAGGAAACAAAAATGGTCTTGCGGTACCTTCTTCATTCTTAGTTAATTTATATATTTCGATGAATTTTCTAAGAATAGAGAGAAGAATATACACCTAATAACGGTATATCTTAAAATAAAACCACCAAGTTATCGTGAATATATTCGTATATTACTTTTTTTCTCGAAAGCCTCACAAAAGAGTTACCATATGCTACTATTGTAACCATCGGTTACAATAGTAGCATATGACGCATCCTCTAGAACCGCGCGGGCGTTGCCTGGCGCTCTCTATAAAATTTCTCTTAATATTGCAAAAAATCGAAAGATGTTTCACATCAATAAAATTGAATTTAAATTCGTATTTCTTAAAAAAAGTATATTAACAAAAACCTCTATATTGCTACTTATGTTGCAGGCAATTGGGTGCATCCTGGTGAATATGCATCATCAAGTGAGTATAATTTTGTTTTATTTATATATATTCTTTCATTGCAGTTATCTTCTCATGTAGAAATACTCGGATGAAACGAATTCATTGCGAGATTTCGTAATCTTTGTTTTGTAACGTTTATATTGTTGAGGATAAGTGGTTTATAATTATGCATTGGGCTGCTCTTGAATATTTATTATTTAAAGATAATTGCGATATAAATCTATTAGGTACTTTAGTGGTGCAATAAACACAAAAGGTACAATGTGTAATTTGATCGACGACTTACAAGGGTAACAAATATTAATTTGCGAGTACATATTTTGTTTTTCTAATAATATTTACTTCATCTTTTTGTAAATATGGACATTGTTTGTCAGTAATTCTAATGTTTTTTAAATTAATTCCGAATTACATATTCAGACAATCCCTTACATGCCTACTAATTCCATTTATTATCTTAATAGTTTCCCATTATATTTATGTAAATAAAGATTTATACTTTTGTTTAGATAAATTATACAAAAATACACGATTTATACAAAAATTTCTGTTCATTAAGTGTGTTTACTGAATGATGAATGTAAACAAAATTTAACAAATTACTAATAATAATGATTTCAAATTGATATTTCCGTATTATAATTTACACACGAGGCCGGTAGAGGTGCATATTTTTTACAAATCGATGTTTTGGTAGAAATATGTTTTAAATAATATTTAGGCTAAGTATCAAACACAACACCGATTTTCGAAACCGTTCTTTTGTCATTATTTACTTTTTGGAAGTACATTTAATACTCATTCTCTTACCCATTTTTCCAATTCTTAAAGCATTCGGCACAACGTGTTTCCTTTTTTCATGCCTTTCTATCAGTCGTCATCGGTAGTTATTCCTTTCTTGTTCGTGTCATCTTTCACGCAGTCCATCCATCTTTTCTTAGACCTCTCCCTACCAACATATACATGTACCTCTACATTCATATCTAAAACTCTCCTTCTCACATGTTGTTCTTCCCTCCTTGTAACATGCCTATACCATGCTAAGCTTTACATTAACAAATACATTTAATCCTAACAAACCATTTGCTATTAAATATGGCTTTATTGTATTTGCTAACTTCACATGCATATTTATACCTATACTACACATTGTAGTTGAAGTAATTTTAAGGATTTCATAACTTTTATTTAATGTCTTTATTTCCGACATTTATTTACAGCATTCATGTTTACGGCTAGGACTGTTTGATAGAGGTGGGACAGGATATTGGAACAGGTTTTGATACTAGGTTTCATTCAATAATTCTAAGTATCGAGTATCATGGGACTAAAAGAACGAGTATCGAGTATTTAGAAGTATATAATATATTAGATGTATTTCGTACTTTATAAGTATTTTGTACTCTTAAAATATTTCGGACTTTATAAGTATTTAATACTCTAAGAAGGAGTCATACGCGTTGCGTTTTCATATTCGAAGACTCGTTGTACGCGATAAGAGCAGTTTTACGAAGAAGTTTGCGAATCGAAATCTGACTTTATTTCTTAAACATTTTGATCTTTTACAGCTAGAAATTAAAGTCGTTCATTTAAAAAAATCATACTGATACTCTTAGACTTGTTGATAGTTGATACCTCTAAGACTCCTGTTTGAAAGAAGTGTGCTGATCGAAACGTGACTATTTCTCACTTTATGTTTTTTATTTGATCACGATTAGAAATTAAGATCGTCCATTTAAAAAAAAATGTATTTCTTTTTGCTTTTGTAAAATTTTTATTTCATTATGTTTTTCCTTATTAGGGTTCGAAAGTAATATCGTCCATTTAAAAAAATGGTTTTATATTTGTTTGCGGTTCTGTAGAATTTGTGTTTTTTTTACGCCATCATATCGTTCGACAAGACAAGTACGTGAATCAAAAACCGACTTTATTTGTAAGACATTAATAGCAGGAGATGAGTGAGACAGACATATTTATATGTGAGTGAGGTGGATGGCAGCACCGAACAAAAATCTGCTTAAGAATTACGATCGGCCATTTTAAAAAATATTTATTTTGACGTTAAATTATAATAAATGATAGCGTTTTTTTATTTTCTTAACTTCCCAATGTCAAAGTTAGTCGGCAGTAAAAACACTACATGAACGTGATAAAATCTAGTTCTGATATATAAATGCTGCTATTCAAAATACATTTTGAATCGTCGTTCGAATAGTTTTTGATGGACATGACCATTTATGTCCCTATACCCTTGATATTATTTTAAACGTGTTTCCAACTAAAAACCGGTTTGCGGAAAAAATGCTGGTTTTGTTTATAAACGCCTCATGTGTAAAGCGTGTACCACTTTTATGGTTATGTTGCTATGTTTGATAAAACTAATGCTCTACATTCTATTTTCATGCGTTCTAACACACGTTGCATCAACGCATTCCAGTTAACGACAACTACTTCGGTGAGTAACTTTTGCAGGTTAAAAGCTTCACTTTATAATAGTCATATAATTGAAGTAGTTGTATAATTGTTCAATTTTATATGTGGCGAGTGTTGATTGTTTTGTAATGTTATAGATACCTACAGTTTGTGTCCTATCCTATTGTATAAAATAAGTCGTGTCACTGTGTAATACAATGTGTGCAGACGTTAATCTCCGAAACCGCACAACCGATTCCAATGACATTTAATAAGTTTACATGATTGGCTACTAAAAGATAGGATAATTTAGGATTCGATGTATCGAAATCTTTTTTTACACTTTTATTATCATCCAATAATATTTTAGTCTGATTTTAATGAGAGAATCGTCTTAGATCGTATTTAAATATGTATTGTAATACAATTTTAAAAGCAATACATGTGTATGTTACTGAAGATGATATGTGAGAAGTAACTATTTGCTTGTGGCTACTAATATTATAGTTGTGAGAAATTTATGCTCGTATTATTATTTAACATTACAAGCTTAATAGGAATATGCTAAATTTCATGTGTGTCGACTATCGTATACTAAAACACTCAACACTCGTAATAATATGAAAAAAAAAGTCATTGTACCAAATATAATCTATTTAACTCATCCCTCATAAGCAATAACAATATTTTTGTACATATATATACTAGTTCCAATGAAAAGATGACTGTTATGGTGTTATGGTGATGTCTAAGTGTTCACGGGTGCATTTCCTATCGTTTGCCATCATGTTTTCTTCTAAAATTTTGTGATAAATATTAATTTTATGACTCACTGACATTAATTCTATTGTTTTTTTTTATTGTTTTACTCCGTGCGTCCTGTTATAATTTAAGCACCCAATTCGACCGACATGAAAGGTCTATTATGGCTTTTAATTTTTGTATTTTGTTCTTAAAATGGGATCTCATAAGTAAAACGTTTAATCTGACTACGATACTTTTTTAAATTTTAACCTGTGTACACATAGCTAACATATATTTTGCATTCTATTTACACGCCTACTAACTGTTTAACAAAACAGTTAATGATAACTACTTCGGTAAGCGTAAGTTGATTTTTTCGGTATTTATGTGGAAATGCAAAATGGGCTCGACGCCCACTTTTAATCATGTAAATAGTTTGGTGATTAGTTTTAAATTCCTTTAAGTAATCTTTTAATTTTTCTTTTTTTATTTCAAATTTATGTAGGTCGTTAAGTCATTGCTGCGATATCTCATTACAAATCCATTAAATCCAAATAAGGCTTGTCTAACATTTACCAATATGTACATTTGGTATGATTAGTCATATAATATAATTATTTAATAATTAGTATTTGGTATATCTCCAGAACCGAAGCTTCAATGCCATTTAAAATTTAGTAGGACCCACTTTTGAATATTACCTTTCCAACAAAAAAAAAGAATGAAATCGCTTCTTACCTAATTATCCAAATTTTAAGTTAACAAATATATAAAAATGCAAGCGAATTAAGAATTTCCTCCTTTTTTGAAGTCGGTTAATAAGTTTATATCACTCATGTTATTATTTTTTTGATTCGGTAGTTTATTATTTTTATAAATTAGTTAAAGTGTGAAACTTTAATAAAATTGGTCTTTAAAATATGATATATTTTATAGATTTTAAATGTACAATACAATGCTAATGTATTTTTTAACAGGCAAGGAAGTTGAGAACCTTATTCTGGAAAACAACGAGCTGCTGGCTACAAAGTGAGTACAAAGTATTAATATAATCTTGTAATAGTGCATCTGCTCGTAAGATTAAGAGTTCGTCTTTTAGCATTTGATATCTACTTATATATTTTAAATAACACATAAAATGCCATGTTTAGTTTTGTTATTTGAACGTTGGTAACTTTACCCTTGGATGTTTCTTCGCATCAGTTCTTACTTACCCGAACTTATTAAAAATCTTTCTAAAAAAATTACTCTCCAAATCGATTAAAAATCTTGCAAGCAAATTTGTTGGTAAATTGCTCTCATACTCATTTTACTACTAATTTCTTTTTGACAGTCATTTGTATAAAACATTTTGTACTTTTACTTTTAAGGAACGCCTTGAACGTAGTGAAGGACGATTTGATAGTTAAGGTGGATGAATTGACCGGCGAGCAGGAGATACTCAGAGAGGAAGTGGCTAATCTCAACGCGGCGCGAGAGACCCTGAGGGAGCGCGTCAACCAACTCGAAGATGAGCTCAGGCGCTTGAAAGTAATTAAACACTCCTTGTTTTCTGTAATTATCCATCCCAACAACAACGAATTAGTGACTTTTAACTTCTCGAAGTTATATCCTAATAATATAAATGCGAATGATTGAATGGATGGATGCATTTTACCTTGTAACTCCAGAGCAGCTGAACGGATCTGGATGAAATTTGGCAAAGAAATAGATTATAGTTTGGAATAGCACACAGGCTACTTTTATCCCGACGCATTTCACAAGGCTCGTTTTTCGACGACAGTTGTTGTATAATATTATGTGCCCAATAATGAAATAAGTATCGAGTTTTATTTACAATAAATAAGACTTTGACATTAGGTTTAGTGCAAATGAAATGTGTTCCGCAGGAGAGTGTGAGCTCCGCAACTAGCGGTGACAACGTAGAGGAGGAGGCAGATGTGCCGATGGCGCAGCGAAGGCGATTCACTCGCGTCGAAATGGCACGAGTGCTAATGGAACGAAATCAGTACAAGGTATTTATTTTGTGTTATTTATGTATATAAAAATTTAAACCCATTTCCCTTGGTCAAGCCTTCAGAAAAACTTTATCGCTTGCAATCATCTTTTTTTAAAGTCTAATACTTTGTGGAAGGTTCTTTCTGAAATAAAAATTAAGAAAATTTAAAAAATTAAAATTATTATTTCGCACGTTTGACAATTTGACAATTTTTTTTTTTGAGATTTTATCGAAATTACTATACGCGGAATCAAATTACTAAAGTTGTAGCGAGGAAAATAATTAACGAACTCGTGCAAAGCCTTGATCAATACATAGTATATTTGTCTTCAACTACCTTGAAATAGTATGATTATTATCAAAACCCGTTGATTCCTTTAAAAATAAAACTCCGCTTCTAAAAGTTGTACTAAGACTATGGTCTTACATTATAATGTTACGTGGAAATTGAACAATATTTGTATATTTAAAAAAATGTCAAAACTAATGTATTCTTAAAACATAAAAATGTAACACGCGGTTTAAGATTTAAAAATCTCTCATCATTCTCGATTTTTATTGTCCTGTGTTTTGTTTAATATTATATTGACAACATTGTTAATGTATTTTCATTTTACCTGCAATAAAACCGTTTAAGTGCTTTTTTTCTCATGGCAGCCTTAATGTAAAATCTTTATGGACATGTCGACTAGTATGTTAGAACTCCATAAAAAAAAATGATTTATAATTAACATTTTAGGATTTATGTAGATGAGATTATAATGTAGCCAGAAGTGGCGTAAAGAATGTTTAGACATTGGACTTTTTTCACGTGCAACAACTAAATAAAGTATTAGGGCTTAAACTGTCAGAGAAAAAAGTCCGTATATCTAATTCTTTTTGAACTGAATCGTTTATTACGAATGAGCATTATAAGTGAGTGGCGATATTATATGATTCCAGGAACGTTTCATGGAGCTCCAAGACGCGGTGCGCTGGACGGAAATGGTGCGGGCGACACGCGGTGACGCATCCGCTGGCAAGAAGAGTAAGCAGAGCATCTGGAAGTTCTTTAGCAACCTGCTCAAGTAATTATATTCTTTCAATTCTTATATGAAGTGAGATACATAGATTGTAGCCGCGAGGCGTATAAACGGCGAAAAAAAAAATTAAGGCGTCATCTGTGCCATTGGAATTTATACTTTAACACATATGAGAAAAAGGCTTGACTGTCGCAGCGCAAACAAGTTGTTGCATAGACCATCAGGGATATTTTCGCTGCGAGTGGCGATGGAATCGATTTTTTTTGCAACATTTCGTTTATACGCCCAACAGCCGCCGCCCATATGGCATCTCACCGTATGTGTCGGCAATAATTTCATAAGAGTAGCTAATAACTTAATGAGAAAGGTATGTGTGTTTAACGAATGATTGCAACGATGAATAAAAGTGTTGGTAGAAAAAAGGCTATGGATATATATCTGCTAGATTAATGATATATTAAAGAATCGCCTATCACTAATTTGCCCTTAAGAGTGTGCCTTTTCGGATACTGAGGTATACCCTTACCCAATATTGGTGTTCATCAGTTCAGGAAAACCGATCCGAGAATCGTTTAATATTAATCGATGTCACAGTCCTGCATGATGAATATCTTATTGAAGCTGTGAAGGAAAAGCTGATGAAATACTCAGACTTAGCTCACGAGGTTACCGCCACGGTAGTCGATTTCATACCGCACAGGAATGAACCTATACCGTTGTCCTATAGTTGTATCGGTGAACGGACTATTAAAAAAGAGATTCAACCTGTTGGTTCAAGAAGTTCTAAGAAGCTCTGCTAAATAGTTGGATAAAGGGTTTGATATAGAAAGCGATAATTTTAGCATTGCTAGTATTGCGAGGAGGTTCCTCTCTCTTTATTTTGCATGTATTCTTAGGGTGGATGTAATGTTACAATATAAGTGTGTCTATAAAATATAAAGAATATAATACAAACTATTTTTATTGAGCTTTCGAATTTTTTACTACGTTTCTTTATTCATATCTGTCTGCTAATTAAAAATGAGAATAATATAACAGCTGCGTGAAATCTGTTTCTAATGACTCAGTCTTTGTTAACTAAGAGATTTTTATACTATATTTTTTTAGGCAAATATACATACTTGATTGGATCATCTCCTGTCCCATTTAGGTTGAAATAATAAAGATGTAAGTGGACATGTCTCTGCTCCATTTGGTTTAAACTATGTAATTTTAATAATATAACTGTGATAATATCAACAAATTTTGAGATTGTGTTTAATTGATACTAATTGACTGATATTGAAGGCGACTAGAAAATAACCCCTACTTTTTCCTTTTTTTTTAATTAAGAAAGACATGTGATAGATGTTGATCTTTACTTAATTTTAGTAAGGATCAACATCTATCATTTATATAAAAAGTAAAAAGATCAAAAGTACAGTATTAAAGATAAATTATAGTAAATATTGTATCAATACCAGCTGAGCGCTAATTCATACGTAAATTCATATTTTTTACCGGCAACGTTTTGCTAGCGTTTTTTTATATGGTGGTCGGATCAGCTTTCCTCTCCTTTTCTCCTCCACTTCGCTCTTTTGCAAGTGCAATTTTATTTATAAATTTCTATAGCAGAGGTCGGCAACAGGCTGCTTATATTGTTAAATTGACCTAAATATTAATTTAAATCATATTTTCTTAGTAACTAGCCCATCTAAACTTTTTTCATACATTCTAAAATCCCTTGCGATTTTTTCTGGACCTTGATAAAATAATTTAACAGTATCCAGATAACTTTTTTCAATTGTATCCGGACCTTACTTAAAATATTATGCTGACCAATGTTCTAAAGGCTCTTAGGCGATTTTTATCTACAAGCTAATATTAACAGGACATTTTATTGGTAATTAACTTGATTAGTTTTAATTTCAACAAGTTTAAGTACAGTTCTTCTTACTTTAAATTAGTGTATCTAAATAAAATAATGAAATAAATTTCTAATTAAAATTAATTAATTACGATTATTATGTTTAAATAGCTTAATTGATTTTAATTTCTAAAAAAAAAACAAATGTCCTTCAAGAATTTTGTTTACTTCTGTGCACTGTTCATCATAACATGCAATAATGTGGTTTATTATCTACTTTTAATCATGTCATGTTTTGTTTTTATTTATTCTATAGTTGTTAACTTTTCTAAGTTGATATAGATATTCTTATCTGCAGCGTTGCGATTTTGCCTTTTTAATACTATTCTGTGTTGCACGCGTTTTTTTCTATGTAATTTTTTTTTTTGAGCAGATTATTCTTCACCCATCAACCTCACTATTACCAAATCCACCCATAAATAACATTCATGATTAATAAAGTAACTTTGATCGAATTTTTCTGTCATATAGATTAAGATATAAAAATACAATTTCATATCTCATGCCCACACATCTTTTATTATTTCATCCTTATTATGTTTTATATACTTATTATTATTATTTTATCTATTTATTATTCCCAAGTAGGGTTGGCGTCAGGCAGGCGGCCGTAAAACTATACCCAAAACCAGTAATAGTATGGACTACAGTAGAGTCCATGATATATGGAAAAGTAGTACATACTATCCCGATACTACGCAAGTGGGAAAAGGGCAGGGAGATGAATATGTTTTATTTACTTGTTAATTTGTTTGAAGCGACTTAACTAAGGTGTACTTTTTGTTTGTGTTTGATATTTGACGAATAAATCTTCATTTAGTAATTGTTATGTTTATTGTTTTGTTTATGATTCTGTTCTATTCAGTAACTAGTTACCTATTAAACTGCTATTCATTTTCTCCCTAAATTAGTAAAATTGCGATAAAGTTGATTTATTTATGTTTCTGAATAATTTTGAAGGAAAACTCCTTTTATAAGCACATTAGGCGATTTCTGTGTGTTACATATTGTGAGTTGATATCATTGACATTCTATAATTAACAATATGTTTTCAATATAACGTATGGCGCCAGTAATTCTGTGTTTGTGAATGATTTGAAGTAAAATGCATCGCGGCAGCTAAAACGATATATTAAAAATTATACTAGTCTATTTACATTACTCTCTGAATTCCGAAATGCGTATCATTTTATAAAATACTATTAATCCATCGTTCTCTTGTCATGGTGGAAAATAGTATGATTTATCTAAACGTATTCCTCAACACAGTGTTTAGTTTAATGTGACATGTATCAAATCGTGTTTTCGCAACTACAGCTATGATCAGTAATATATCACTGTGATAGTATGGATTCTAGATTAGGAAGTACACCATATAAAATAGATAAGTAGCTTAACGCGTACTTATATGAACAGTAGTTGTGGTATAGAATGATATGCGCTCTTATACTTTTACCGTGTATATATGTATATATGTGACAACGAATGTACTGGTTTTTGCGTTATTTATTTTTTATATGAAATTGCGCAGTATTAGAATATTTACGAAGCAAAAAAGAGTTAATATGGTTTAATTGCGAAAAAAAACCGATCTAAAATATATTTAAATAAATACATGACATTTTATATTAGATAAAATATTAATGGTTCTACTTAATTTATAGAACTCGATAATGCAGAAGTTCTTAGACAATTAAGAATGTCTAGACTAACATAATGCAGCCATTAATTATGACGAGAATATGTTTTAAAAGATAACACGACACATATACATACAAACAATTCGTGTAATATAGAGAAATCAAGGCGATATATATAACCGACTAGCCTGTATCCATAGATAGTATGGATATAGAAGCGAGAGAGGTGAGCCAGGCCGCCCCTCTGTTGTGAGGGTTATGTTATATGATCGATACATGTTACAGCCCTAGTGAGCGACCGCAGCGCCCTCTGTCCACTCCACACCTGCGCGCGGTAACTGCCCCGCAGCCGGCGCTTCGGCACTCGCGAACTCAGGGCGATTTCCTCGAGACGCAGCTCACCGACCAGCACCATAGGCGACAGGACCGAAACGAACAGTTTCGTCAGGTAACTCTAGTGCCCTCCCCTCATGCTGTTGACTAAATCGGTTAGACTCGCATTCCAGTAGAACCCACCTATATAAATAAAAATCAATGTTTGTCATCCATGCGTTCCTAAACCTTTGTGATGAAATTGTAGGATATTCTGAGGACGCCCGGAGTGTTTCGGGCACAATTAAATTTTTCTAAAAAATAAAAAAAAAATTGTTTAGAGATAATGAAACTTTTTGCACTACATGCTTTGATATGACTTTTTAGATTTTGTTTAGACTTTAGGTCACATTGCAACGCATGAATGGTTCAACTAATAATAATTATAGGAAAGAGTGTAATGACGAAGTGATGATGCAATTAGGTGCGGGCTCACGTGCGTAAGGAAGATGGCCGCACTCAAGCTTACGGCTGGAGCTTGCCCGGAAAGAGTGTGCAGGGACAGAAAGGACCAAGCGTCTCTCTCTCATCCGGCGGCGTCCCGGTACCAGTGCCTATCTTCTGCAGGTATGTTTTTGTAATACCATTTTATATAACTTATATTAAAAATAATGATTGATAATACCAGCCATATTTGATCCCAGTGAACATTTTGGGTCAAAAAGTATTTTAGACCTTTTATACTTAATTTGATTTAAAGACCACCGGAGGACGGGCAGCGTCCTTTTCTTAGTACGGTGGAACATACTGCGATCGCCAACCCGCCTGCCAAGTGTGGCGATTATGGCACATTTCCCCCCAACGATGCGATCAATCAAGGAGGCCTATGTCCAGCAGTGGACGATCATAGGCTGAGGTAGGAGGTAGGTATACTTAATTTGTAGATTTGCTGCCTCCGAATGCTCTATTATATTCATATTGAACTGAAAGCTTAAAATATATTTAAAATAATGTATAGAACGATTGCAAAAACATTTTAAAACTCGAAGTGATTTGGCCTTAACATAATAATAAAAAGGTTATTTGTATCAGGCCGATAGCAGAAGGGGAGCCTCGTATGAGCCTGCTATGCGCCGCCGGCGTGAATCTGTCCGGAGGGCGCACTGCCGACGGCGGCTGCATGGTCGGAGACAGCGTATTCTATCCCAACGACAGTCAACACGACAATGATGACGAAAATACCATGTGCTTAGGTGAACTATCATCAATTATGCTTAAGTGTACAGTAATACAGATTTATTGGTAACAACCGGCTTGCCTGAAATCATCCAAATCGCTAAACTATTTTGAGCCGTGACTGGAAAATGAATTGGCATCAAATTCAGTTCAGTTGTTTTGAACAAGATTTATGGCACATGGATATCTAAATCGTCTACTCTGGGATATGGGCAATATGCTTAGTTATTCTTAAGACAACACTCACGACCATAAACCAAAGGGATAAGTAGACATTACGGATTTTCATTTGGTGCGATCCTGGCTCGCCTCTCGCTTCTTCGGCATC